>CAMRHE010001610.1:0-66801 GCA_947044405.1 Leptodactylus fallax
CCCAAATAGGACTACACAGGCGTAACTGGATATTCTACCCATATACTGTATATTGAAACAATTCATCATCTATAACACCCATCCTTCTGGCTTTGTTCAAAATCAATTTCATTTTTTAGAAAACACAAATTTTGGATTGGTGGTTAACTTCCTATACATTGAAACATCACTAAGTAGTCGCCTAATTTCATTTAAATACATAGACCTGTCATGACACTTCCTCCTTATCAGCAAGTTTTATGGTAAGGCTGCCGTCATGGACAAGCGTCTACAAAGCCAAAATCTCATCAGTTCGTAAATTAGGGCGTATCACTCCCTCCTCATATGATACCTTCAATTCTTGTATATCTCTTTTAATGGCCTCTATGTAAGTCTCAAATGCAGGTTCACTGACTACTGGTACAAATGTATTTTATTACGTAAATGATAATTTATTAGTCTTAATTGGTCAACACCGACTTCAATATTAGGTACCTCAGATCTATCAGAGGGCACAAACCAATATTTCAATTTAATGTTACGAAAAAAACGGAATTAATCTAGTTCCAACTCAAACCAATTTAGTACTTGTACTAGGGCAAAAAGAGAGTGCACTCAACAGACACACGCAAGAGAAAACTTTCTACTAAAAAATCCAACACGTCTGAACAGGAGCCTACATCACCACCATTTTTGGATGAACCAGGGGTTCTTTGAACCAAGACTATGCAGAAGGAGAGGAGGCAGGAAACACAGAAAGTGGGCAAAGAAACAAAACCCTCCAGAACAGAACTGTTCCAGCATGAAATTTTTTTATATATATATATATATATATATATATATATATATATATATATATATATATTGTCAATGCGGGAACTTCCAGGGGGCTGGTTACAAGGCAAGTACGACACTGGAGGAGTATGTGCAAGTTCACACTGGTGCTTTATTAGGCGGAGTTCACAAAGTCCATAACATAAATAGCTTTCAGCAGCATAAGGCAACACAAAACAGGTGGTAGAAAGTCCAGCAACACAAAATAGTCTTTGAGACAGAAAACAGTCCAGCAGGCTCACCAAGTTAGCAGTTTTGGTCTCGACTTTCTGTCCTCCACACAGGCAGTGTGTTTGTGGCTCAGAGCCACCATCAGAACAGCCACACCCTCCTACCTGGTCAGCATTAAGGCTTCAACTTGGGTCTAACAAAACCCAGGACCAGAGCTTTGAGGCCGGGTCTGTAATCACACCCAAAACCCTGGACATAGATGCCAGTCCATTACCTAGTGGAGAGGAGCAACCTCAGTGGGAGGTATCTTCCCTAAACAATCTTTCCCTCTGCCTGCCTACAATATATATATATATATATATATATATATATATATATATATATATATATATATATATATATATATATATATATATATATATTCACACACACACACACACACGTGGACAAAATTGTTGGTGCCCCTCGTTTAATGAAAGAAAAACCCACAATAGTCACAGAAATAACTTGAATCTGACAAAAGTAATAATATATAAAAATTCTATGAAAATGAACAAATTAAAATCAGACATTGCTTTTCAACCATGCTTCAACAGAATTTTTTAAAAAAGAAACATGCCTGGCCAGAAATGATGGTACCCCTGAAAGTAATGTGACCAAAGGGACATGTTAAATCAAGGTGTGTCCACTAATTAGCATCACAGGTGTCTACAATGTTGTAATCAGTCAGTGGGCCTGTATATAGGGCTACAGATACTCACTGTGCTTTTTGGTGACATGGTGAATGCCACACTCAACATGGACCAGAGGAAGCAAAGGAAAAAGTTCTCTCAGGAGCTTAGAAGAAAATTATAGACAAGCATGTTAAAGGTAAAGGTTATAAGACCATCTCCAAGCAGCTTGATGTTCCTGTGACTACAGTTACACATACACACGTGGACAAAGTTGTTGGTACCCCTCGTTTAATGACAGAAAAACCCACAATGGTCACAGAAATAACTTGAATCTGACAAAAGTAATAATTTATAAAAATTCTATGAAAATGAACAAATGAAAGTCAGACATTGCTTTTCAACCATGCTTCAACAGAATTTTTAAAAAAGAAAACTCATGAAACAGGCCTGGACAGAAATGATGGTACCCTTAACTTAATATTTTGTTGCACAACCTTTTGAGGCAATCACTTCAATAAAACATTCCTGTAACTGTCAATGAGACTTCTGCACCTCTCAACAGGTATTTTGGTCCACTCCTCATGAGCAAACTGCTCCAGTCGTCTCGGGTTTGAAGGTTGCCTTTTCCAGATGGCATGTTTCAGCTCCTTCCAGAGATGCTCTATAGGATTTAGGTCAGGGCTCATAGAAGGCCACTTCAGAATAGTCCAATGTTTTCCTCTTAGCCATTCTTAGATGTTTTTAGTTGTGTGTTTTGGGTCATTACCCTGTTGCAAGACCATTGACCTGTGACTGAGACCAAGCTTTCTGACACTGGGCAGCACATTTCTCTCTAGAATCCCTTGATAGTCTTGAGATTTCATTGTACCCTGCACAGATTCAATACCCTGTGCCAGATGCAGCAAAGCAGCCTCAGAACATAACAGAGCCTCCTCCATGTTTCACAGTAGGGACAGTGTTCTTTTCAAGATATGCTTCATTTTTCCGTCTGTGAACATAGAGCTGATGTGCCATGCCAAAAATTTAGATTTTTGTCTCATCTGTCCATAGGACATTCTCCCAGAGGCTTTGTGGCTTGTCAACATGTAGTTTGGCAAATTCCAGTCTGGCTTTTTTATGATTTGTTTTCAACAATGGTGTCCTCCTTGGTCGTCTCCCATGAAGTCCACTTTGGCTCAAACAACGATAGATGGTGCGATCTGACACTGATGTTCCTTGAGCTTGAAGTTCACCTTTCATCTCTTTAGAAGTTTTTATGGGCTCTTTTGTTACCATTCGTATTATCCTTCTCTTTGATTTGTCATCAATTTTCCTCCTGCAGCCACATCCAGGAAGGTTGGCTACAGTCCCATGGATCTTAAATTTCTGAATAATACACACGTGGACAAAATTGTTGGTACCCCTCGTTTAATGAAAGAAAAACCCACAATGGTCACAAAAATAACTTGAATCTGATAAAAGTAATTTGCCAAACTACATGTTGACAAGCCACAAAGCTTCTGGGAGAATGTCCTATGGACAGATGAGACAAAAATCAACATTTTTGGCAAGGCACATCAGCTCTATGTTCACAGACGGAAAAAGGAAGCATATCTTGAAAAGAACACTGTCCCTACTGTGAAACATGGAGGAGGCTCTGTTATGTTCTGGGGCTGCTTTGCTGCATCTGGCACAGGGTTTCTTGAATCTGGGCAGGGTACAATGAAATCTCAAGACTATCAAGGGATTCTAGAGAGAAATGTGCTGCCCAGTGTCAGAAAGCTTGGTCTCAGTCACAGGTCATGGGTCTTGCAACAGGAAAATGACCCAAAACACACAGCTAAAAACACCCAAGAATGGCTAGGAGGAAAATATTGGACTATTCTGAAGTGGCCTTCTATGAGCCCTGACCTAAATCCTATTGAGCATCTTTGGAAGGAGCTGAAACATGCCGTTTGGAAAAGGCATCCTTCAAACCCGAGACAACTGGAGCAGTTTGCTCATGAGGAGTGGGCCAAAATACCTGTTGAGAGGTGCAGAAGTCTCATTGACAGTTACAGGAATGTTTGATTGAAGTGATTGCCTCAAAAGGTTGTGCAACAAAATATTAAGTTAAGGGTACCATCATTTCTGTCCAGGCCTGTTTCATGAGTTTTCTTTTTTAAAAAAATTCTGTTGAAGCATGGTTGAAAAGCAATGTCTGACTTTCATTTGTTCATTTTCATAGAATTTTTATAAATTATTACTTTTGTCAGATTCAAGTTATTTCTGTGACCATTGTGAGTTTTTCTGTCATTAAACGAGGGGTACCAACAATTTAGTCCACGCATATATATATATATATATATATATATATATATATATACACCCTTGAAATTTTTCAACAAAATGAAGTTTTTCCCCCAAAAAAATTATTGAAATTACACATATTTTGTTATACACATTTTTATTTCCTTTGTGTGTATTGGAACAACACAAAAAAACAGAGAAAAAAATAGCAAAAAATTATATAATTTCATCCAAAACTCCAAAAAAGGGCCTGAGAAAATTACTGGCACCCGGAACTTAATATTTGGTTGCACACACTTTGGAAAAAAAAATAACTGAAATCAATCGCTTCCTATAACCATCAACAAGCTGCTTATACCTCTCAACTGGAAATTTGGACCACTCTTCTTTTGCAAACTGCTCCAGGTCTCTCATATTTGAAGGGTTCCTTCTCCCAACAGTAATTTTAAGATCTCTCGACCAGTGTTCAATGGTATTTCGATCCAGACTCATTGTTGGCCACTTCAGAACTCTCCAGTGCTTTGTTTCCATCCACTTCTGGGTGTTTTTTGAAGTATGTTTGGGGTCATTGTCATGCTGGAAGACCCATGACCTAGGACGCAAACCCAGTTTTCTGACACTGGGCCCTACATTGCGACCGAAAATGCTTTGGTAATCTTCAGATTTCATAATGCCTTGCACACAGTCAAGCACCCAGTGCCAGAGGCAGCAAAACAACCCCAAAACATCTTTGAACCTCCTCTTCGACAGTTGGTACTGTGTTCTTTGTTTAGTTGGCCTCATATAGTTTTCAGTAAACAGTTGAATGATGTGCTTTACCAAAATGGTCTCATCTGTCCACAAGATGTTTTCCCAGAAGGATTTTGGCTAACTCACGTACATTTTGGCAAACTGCAGTCTCCTCATGGATGTCCTTATTATTATTTTGCTTACTTGCCCATATAGGGCTCACATTCCCTATCAGTATGTCTTGGAATGTGGGAGAAAACCCACTCAAACACAGGGAGAACATACTAACTCCTTGCAGATGTCTTCAGAATCAAACCTAAGACTCCAGCACTACAGTGCTAACCACTGAGTCACTGTGCTGCCCCGTGCTGTCTCCTGCCACAGCATTTCATTTAAATGTTGACGAATATTTTGCACTGACACTGATACACCCTGAGCCTACAGAACAACTTTAATTTCTTTGGCGCTTAATTGGTGCTGCTTATCCACCTTTCAGACTATCCTATATATATATATATACAGTGCCTTGCGAAAATATTCGGCCCCCTTGAACTTTTCAACCTTTTGCCACATTTCAGGCTTCAAACATAAAGATATAAAATTTAAATTTTTTGGTGAAGAATCAACAATAAGTGGGACACAATTGTGAAGTGGAACGAAATTTATTGGTTATTTTAAACTTTTGTAAAAAATAAAAAACTGAAAAGTGGGGCGTGCAATATTATTCGGCCCCCTTAAGTTAATACTTTGTAGCGCCACCTTTTGCTGCGATTACAGCTGCAAGTCGCTTGGGGTATGCTCTATCAGTTTTGCACATCGAGAGACTGAAATTCTTGCCCATTCTTCCTTGGAAAACAGCTCGAGCTCATTGAGGTTGGATAGAGAACGTTTGTGAACAGCAGTTTTCAGCTCTTTCCACAGATTCTCGATTGGATTCAGGTCTGGACTTTGACTTGGCCATTCTAACACCTGGATACGTTTATTTGTGAACCATTCCATTGTAGATTTTGCTTTATGTTTGGGATCATTGTCTTGTTGGATGATAAATCTCCGTCCCAGTCTCAGGTCTTTTGCAGACTCCAACAGGTTTTCTTCCAGAATGGTCCTGTATTTGGCTCCATCCATCTTCCCATCAATTTTAACCATCTTCCCTGTCCCTGCTGAAGAAAAGCAGGCCCAAACCATGATGCTGCCACCACCATGTTTGACAGTGGGGATGGTGTGTTCAGGGTGATGAGCTGTGTTGCTTTTACGCCAAACATATCGTTTTGCATTGTGGTCAAAAAGTTCGATTTTGGTTTCATCTGACCAGAGCACCTTCTTCCACATGTTTGATGTGTCCCAGGTGGCTTATGGCAAACTTTAAATGAGACTTTTTATGGATATCTTTGAGAAATGGCTTTCTTCTTGCCACTCTTCCATAAAGGCCAGATTTGTGCAGTGTACGACTGATTGTTGTCCTAGGACAGACTCTCCCACCTCAGCTGTAGATCTCTGCAGTTCATCCAGAGTGATCATGGGCCTCTTGGCTGCATTTCTGATCAGTCTTCTCCTTGTTTGAGATGAAAGTTTAGAGGGACGGCCGGGTCTTGGTAGATTTGCAGTGGTCTGATACTCCTTCCATTTCAATATGATCGCTTGCACAGTGCTCCTTGGGATGTTTAAAGTTTGGGAAATCTTTTTGTATCCAAATCCGGCTTTAAACTTCTCCACAACAGTATCACGGACCTGCCTGGTGTGTTCCTTGGTCTTCATGATGCTCTCTGCGCTTTAAACAGAACCTTGAGACTATCACAGAGCAGGTGCATTTATACGGAGACTTGATTACACACAGGTGGATTATATTTATCATCATCAGTCATTTAGGACAACATTGGATCATTCAGAGATCCTCACTGAACTTCTGGAATGAGTTTGCTGCACTGAAAGTAAAGGGGCCGAATAATATTGCACACCCCACTTTTCAGTTTTTTATTTTTTACAAAAGTTTAAAATAACTAATAAATTTCGTTCCACTTCACGATTGTGTCCCACTTGTTGTTGATTCTTCACCAAAAAATTAAAATTTTATATCTTTATGTTTGAATCCTGAAATGTGGCAAAAGGTTGAAAAGTTCAAGGGGGCCGAATACTTTCACAAGGCACTGTATATATTGTGAGAGTATGAACCTAGAGGGCGCTAGGGAGCGACCCAAGGCCAGCCCTGAAAAGGCCCTCAGCCACACCTTTGGGTGGGGGGGCGTAACTCCAAGGGGGAGTCGTTACAGCGGCAGAGCTGCTGTCGAGTCCTGCATGAAGCAGGGACTGTGGAACCAGCCAAGGACAGATAGACGGTCTGTGCCAGGAGGGCTGGGGTCCACGGGGGACTTTTGCTGGAGCTGAACATTAGTCAGGCTAGATAGGGGTCAAGGAGTCAGTTAGTGCCCTAACTGTGGCCCAGGCTGTTTTTTGTTTTGTTATGTTGCACCTAAGCTGAAATAAAGCCATTTTTTATTTTAAATTGGCACCATCTGAACGCTGTCTCTCCGGCGCCCAGTACCACGAACCACTGCTGTCGGGACCAGGAGTCTGCCGCCATTGAGACTAATCCCCCCAAATTGTCATAAGATATATATTAAATGTAATGTCTGTTTTTATATTTATTTATTTATTGCATTTATTAAGTGCATGTGATGTATATCTTCCACCTGCTTGGGTATTATTAACATCCTCCCCTTTAGAAAGGGGGGAATTTATATCTGCCAGATTTTCACAAACTTTGTACATATATTATTAATTTGATGAAGAGACTTTGAGCCTTGAAACGCGTTATTTTAGACGTAAACTAAAGTTTTACCGGCTATATTACCACCGAAAGGCTTCACAGGCACTTATTGAATTTGCACAGTGAATCCACGATAACCACATCCATAGCCTCACTGCTCTTACAGTAAATAAACCCTGTCTGGTGGTGGTGAATTGTTGTTTCCTCTATGCATAGAGGATGTACCCTTGTCACTGTCACCAGAGATCATTGGAAAAGTCTTCATACTGTTCCTTTATGTATTTGTACATTGTAATTAGATCTCCCAGCAGCTTTTTTTTTTCTCTAAACGTAATAATTCCAAGTCTGTTATGCTATGTTCATATCTGCTTCTGGTATCCACCCGTTGCGAATTTGTTTACACAGCATATACCATAATCTATAGTTTTTGACTATAGACGTCAAAAAAATGTCTGTGTGCGTTTTTCACTCAGCAATTTTTTTCCACTTTTTTTTGGGGGGGGGGGAACTATAAATATCAGGAAATGATGTCATTCCATGAATCAGACAGAGGAGAAATCATTTCATGGATAGCTTTGTAAATGAGAGTATCTTTCGTAACAACTCTTGCCTGCTCATGTCACCTTTAATTTTTAGTTTAGTACATGCTGTGGATGCAGAGGAAGCAGCTGCAACAGGAGAAACAGCAACAACGGCGCTACTGGGTCAACCCCATCTCATGTGGACTGTATTCCACACTACATCTGGAGCTGTGTCAACACTTGGACAAGTCCTTTGAGTACTTGTGGAGGTCTGTCTCCAACTTTGATGACATGATTGTTGTTGTTCAGCATTTCACTAGCATATATTTTTTATAGCATGTTTCTATTAAATACTTTTAGCAATTGATTTATTGAATTTTTTTAATTAAATTGTATTAATATAAGACAGAACAGTGGGTTTTTTTGTTCTTTTTTTTTATTAATCTGTATGTGAACAGATGTTACACAATGTATAACTGGATAGCGTATTGCATGTATATTTTTACATTTTTATAAATTCTGATTTCTTTTAAATTGTGTACATTTTTCTTAATAACTTTTATCTTTGATTTTTTAGTTATCTTGTAATTGGAGAGAGCTTCGCTTCCCTATATTTCCAGGTCTAGCTACGGAAGTCTACCCTGTGGTTGACACTTACCAAGCCCTAATAACAGAAAGAACATGGTACCAATTTTCACAATAGGGTGGGGGAGTGAGGAACAATCCCCCTAAATATTGTCATACCCTAGTGATTAGTAACTAGCCCTAATATTGCATGCCAATACACCTAAACAGATATTGTACAACCAAGAGAAAAATTGGGATTGGCATAAAGAGTCAGCAAAAACTAAAATAAAAGATATATTTTTTATTAATAAATATTAAAATCCATACCAAAAAAGATGAGACACACAGAATAAATACATGACAGACAATGGACGGAGGCCGACCAACATCCTACGTATACAAAAGGTATTTTTGTGTATCCAATAAAATAATGCATCAAGTGTAAATAACATGAGAAAATTGTGCAGTGGAATAACAATCCGGAAACTCCACATAAGGAGTACCTAATTAAGATGTAGGCAACGTACCAAAAAACAAGTAAAAATATGTTGGAATATAGTACTACATCAAACATTGATACATATCAAATACAAGCACCTACCCATGTTGTAATGTGATATAGGGATAAGGGCCTCCGTCCCGCTGACATTCCCGACACGCGTTTTGGCGCAAATGTCTTCATCTGGGGATAGTGTCAGTGGTAACAGGAAGCAATATATATGTTGCCTGCAATCAGGAACCTACAAAAACGCTGTGCGAAAGCTGTCCAATTAGTTATATTATACACACCCATACAAAAATGTACCTCTTCCGCGGCGCATGTAATGTCAGTGCACCGCCGAAATCACATGACCATGGCCGCGATGCAGGGACGATGACGCGGATGCATCGCCTCAAGTGACGTCATCACTTTTGGATATGGGATGGACCCTCACTCCTTCCTAAAACCACCCAAACTACAGTAAACATAGACATTGGAATATACATACAAAACACTTTATTTTGGGTGTCAAAAAGGCCACAGCTTTATTTAAATCACAGAACTAAAATGATCACAGGAGTCAGGTGAAGTGCTAGACCAGGGGTCGGCAACCCCTGGCACGCGTGCCAAGAATGGCACGCGAGGCTTATTCCCCTGGCACGGCAGCCCGAGTCCTCACCCAGCAGTTTCGATCGGACCAAACACGGCCGAAACGAAACTGCTGTTATTATACTGTGGGGTCTCTTCAGACCCCCAGTATAATAAGCGTAGAATTAGTAGAAGTGAGTAAACATAAAAAACAATGATACTCACCTTGTTCCCTGTGCTACGCGGCGTCTGTGCGATCTGCCGGCACTTCTGACAGCTGACAGGGGTCACGTCCGGCGTCATGACGCATACGTCATGACGCGACGTGACCCCAGAGACCCAATCAGCGGTCGCTGACTACATGCAGAAGCGCCGAAGAGAACAGAGCGGCTGCGGAGCATGGAATGGTGAGTTCATTGTTTTTTTATGTTTGTCCCCTCTCTTGGTCCTGCACTTATTATACTCGGGGGTCTATGGGACCTAATACCGTGTGCGGAGACCGCTATGGGACCTAATACCGTGTGCAGGGACCGCTATGGGACCTAATACCGTGTGCAGGGACCTCTATGGGACCTAATACCGTGTGCAGGGACCGCTATGGGACCTAATACCGTGTGCAGGGACCGCTATGGGACCTAATATGGGACCTAATACTGTGTGCAGGGACCGCTATGGGACCTAATACCGTGTGCAGGGACCGCTATGGAACATAATACTGTGTGCAGGGACCGCTATGGGACCTAATACCGTGTGCAGGGACCGCTATGGGACCTAATACCGTGTGCAGGGACCGCTATGGGACCTAATACTGTGTGCAGGGACCTCTATGGGACCTAATACCGTGTGCAAGGACCGCTATGGGACCTAATACCATGTTCAGGGACCGCTATGGGACCTAATACCGTGTGCAGGGACCGCTATGGGACCTAATACCGTGTGCAGGGACCGCTATGGGACCTGTGTTATGGTTTGTGGTATATGACTTTAGTTTAGGGGTCATTAGACTTTCAATTATTGACTGGCACTCCGAGTACCTCAGCTTCGATTTTTTTATTAAATTCGGCACGCCGAACAAAAAAGGTTGCCTACCCCTGTGCTAGACCATTGGGATTTACGAGTACTGTGAGATCTCCAGCTGTCTGGCATACAGCAATAAAGGGGCGGCACGCTCCGGCTTGCAATTCTAGCAGAGCCAGTACACTTTAAGGACACCAACGACCCTGTGCTTAACCACTGTGCCCACACCTGGATGACGTTACTATTATGACATCCTTCAGGCTGGCAATTTCCAAAGCTCAGCCTGTTCATCACCATGAGGTTTAACCTCCTCTATTAGTTAAAATAAGTCCACAATAACTTGACTGCAACTTCCACCTGACTCCTTCAACCAGAAGAGGCCATTTGACACCTTAAATGGACTCGACCGCCACCAAACTGATTAGAAATTCAATAGCCCTCAACAAATGTTATATATTACAAGCCCCATACCATCTACTATATAATTTAGCCAGTGATGGCTAAAGAAAAGTGTTAAGCCAGTTCAACTAAGCTATGAATGTTGCTGAAAATGCAGCTAAAGTGATCTGGCTGTAGTTAGAAACTAGTAAAGAGAAATAGGCTGTAATACTGAGATTGCCATAAAACAGTAGACATGGGAAATTCTGCCATACCACAAACAAGTAATTGCCAACCATTTATGCATATAAGAATATACTTCCCACTTATGTGGTGTGGGGTCCCACTTATGGTGGTAACTGTAAACAAATTATATAGATGTATATAGTATGTATGAGATAACACCTCTTCAAAGAATACCTCTGCCACTAAAAACTAGAACTGTCCGTTTATATTCATTGGCAACCCTATACCCACTTATACTGCCAGGAAAGACATAGAGAGTATAAAGAAGGGAAGAAAAAAAAGTACTTGCTGTGCCTCAGCTTCTCCAGATACTACAGGAATCACAGAGCACTTACTGTAGTGCAAAACCTCACTATTGTTGTTCGATGAGTCCCAACCACATCAACAGTAAAAAAAACCCATGAAATGATGCTTATAATGATGAGAATAAGCCCACAATCTGCTCGATTTACAGGAGTCTTTGAAGGCATTGAGAGATCCTTTCCCGTCATCTCTCAATCATTTTCAGAGCACTTGATGACCTTTACCCTTAGCCGCACACACACTGGCCCAAGGGCACCATGACCTTTTCCCTTAGCCGCACACACCGGCCCAAAGGCACCCAGATTGAAATTCGAAGCTGAAAATTCTCTTCTTTGCTGGACCTGGGCCAGCTCCATCCTGATACTGCCCGTTCCGCTAGGAGGCTACAGGACTATATAGCTCCTGCATGCAGAGCATGGGGTTACATGATAAGTAGTGCTGGGCTCCATTCGCTAGCCGGTTGCAATAAACACTCTACTGCATCTATGGCTGTATCACACTCTCGGCAACCTTAAGAGAAATATGAGTTGGTCAATAAATGGTCATATATCTTCACTAAGCAAAAATTACAAGTCAACAGAAATGATCCTTGAAGCTATTGATTTTTTTTATCAAAAAACATGCCCACTTCTTTTTTTTCTCTTCCTCCAGCCGCAGTCACCACCAGGCTCGGAGGGCACAATTTATTGTGCAGGTGTGTGAAAACTGAAAGCAATGACCCTAGGGACTTACACTAACGTTTTTTTTAAAAAATGAATAATTGGTTTGCAGAAACCAGGGGGTCCATAACTCCAGTGGTTACCTCTCCACACCAGGGAGCCATACCTCCGATGGTTACCCCTCCACACCAGGGGGACATACCTCCTATGGTCACCCCTCCATACCAGGGGGCCATATCTCCGATGGTTACCCCTGGACTGGGCTACGCCTGAGATGGTTGCCAATTACTGGCCAAATTATTAAGTAACTTCAAGGACCCATAAAAAAAATACAAATATATATTTATTTTAAATAGTGCACATCATACTGCACAATAGCTATAGTGTAGGATTATATTTAAGCTAAAGTATTAAGAAAACACATCAGTAAATAACTACATTAAATTCTATTAAGCACGTACAGTCAAGAAATGGCAAAAACAGGTTGTTTGATAGTGTATCCCAAACCACCAGCAGTTAAACACTGACATAGAGGCATTAGGACATTGTGTACGCATCCTAATCCTAAGGAACCATGCCCTATAGAGTGTCATAACTTGGGGAATTAAACTCAAAATGGCGGCTGACTCCTGGTCCGGACAGCGGTGGTTCGTGGTACTGGGCGCCGGAAAGATAGCTTTCAGACGGTCCAAGCGTAAAATAAAAGTGGCTTTATTCAGCTTAACTGCAACACAGCAAAACAACAAAAAACCTAGACCACAGTTAGGGTCCTAACTCACTCCTTGAGCCCCTAACTGTCCTGACTATTGCTCAGCTTCCAGCAACAGTCCTCCATGGACCCAGCCCTTCTGACACAGACTGTCTATCTGTCCAGCTGGTCCACTACTTCCTGCTTCCTGCAGGATACTCCAGCCCTCCTAGAGTTACACGCCACCACCCAAAGGCGTGGCTGAGAGCCTTTTCTGGTCTGGCCTGGGTCGCTCAACAGCGCCCTCTGGCTCACATACTTACAAGAGTTACATAACAAAGCAAGGCCACTGACAATAACAGATTAAAACATTGGCCTAAAGATTGGAGGCCCAGGCAGGCAGGGTCCTCTTTTCCACGTGTACTAGATCACTAGTTAGCTATGTATGTATTGTACTTATGTCGCACTATGTATGTAAATCCCTATATATATACATATATATATATATATATATATATATATCCACAGCACCATGGAATTAAAGGTGCTCTAAAAGAAATAATAATAACTTAGATGGCTCACCCTAAATACTGTATAAGCAATAATATTGAATTATACTAGCTCCAGAATAATCCAGAGCTATGTAGGTAATAAGGACAGACTTGAGCAGCTGTCAGTGGGTACAAAATTATACCATTATAGGACATCACTGAGAAATAACCCATCACATACTGTAGTATATGTCATAGTCAGGGATGGGAGCTGCTGCATTATATGATATCATAGTAACATATAATAATAGTAATCCATATACTTATCCGGATACGGATAGTAAATGCTCCTAAATCACCGGTTACACATGAAGAGTGAGAAATGCAATAAACTGGCACAGTATTTGTCTGATATCTGTTATCTACATGTGGTAGAGACTCAGAAGTCAGCCCATAATATGGCGGTCAGTATATCACATATACACATGGATATAAAACTATACAAATCTGTGTATCCTACAGAGCAAGGTGCACATGAACCACCCACATCGCCACCATGTGCTGAGCCCTCCATGAACACCTTTCAGAGCTATAAATATGACCTAGATATAATATATTCTTCTAGAAGACTGTGAAAAAACACCTAGATAAGGCCCCACGTAATCTACACATAATAATCTTATAATCTTATAAAATCCACCATTTTAGGTAATAGATGAAATTCCAATTAGAAGATGAAATAGCTACATGAGGTGAGGGTGGACATTTTATAGGCGGCAGCATCAGCAGGACAGCATGTATAAAATGACTGAAGGCTGCCATATATCCACACAGGATTCAGTATACAGCCCAGATTTGGAGGTCATATATAGAACAGTAGACATCATATATAAAGAGGGGAAATAATAACACCAGCACTAAGATGGAGGAACTATAGAGACTGCTGGACTACATATACAGTGAGGGATCTGTATACAGCAGGGTCAATATACACAGTGTGTTCCATACATGGAACTAAGATGGAGGGTGTATACAGATACAGGGAGGGGTAATTAACCCCTTAAGGACACAGCCCAAAAGTGCGCTAAGGACCAGGCCTTGTTTTTCAAAACTGACATGTGTCAATTTATGTGGCAAGAACTTTGAGACGCTTTAACTTACACAAGTGATTTAGAGACTGTTTTCTCATGACACCTTGTACTTCATGTTAGTGGTAAACACTAATCAATATTTTTATAATTATTTATAAAAAAATAGGATATTTGATGGAAATTTGGAAAAAAAAAACAATTTTCAAAATGTGAAATTCTCTGCTTTTCAGACAGATAGTCAGACCACCCAAATACATTAATAAATATTATCTACCATATCTATGCTTTATATTGACATCATCTGTTAATCGTCCTTTAATTTATTTTGGATGTTAGAAGGCTTACAAGTGTAACAGCGATTTTCCAGATTTACAAGAAAATTTCCCAAACTAATTTTTTAGGGACCACTTCAGTTCTGAAGGGGATTATAAAGGCCTATATATTTGAAACCCCCCATAAATCACCCAATTTTCAAAACTGCACCCCTCAAATAATTCAAAACAGCATTTGGGAAGTTTGTTAACCCTTTAAGCATTTCACAAGAATGAAAACGATATCGAGGTGAAATTTAGACATTTCATTTTTTTCCACTAATCCCTTCATTTAGCCTTAAATTTAACACATTCACAAAGGGTTAAATGAGAAAATGCATCTCCCAGTTTATTATACAATTTCTCCAGAGCACAGAAATACTTCATATGTAGGTGTAAACTGATGTTTGGGCATTCGGCAGTGCACAGAAGGGAAAGAGCGACACTGGACGTTTGAAAAGCAGATTTTGCTGGAATAGTTTTCAGGTGCCATGTTGCATTTGCAGAGCCCCCAAAGTACCAAAACAATGGAAACACCCTAAAAGTGACCCCATTTTGGAAACTACACCCCTCACAGAATTCATCAAGGGGTATAGTGAGCATTTTGACCCCACAGCTGTTTCACAGATTTTACTAACATTGGGATGTATAAATGAAAAATTACTAAAACGTCACTTTATCCCCAAAGTTTTCATTTTCACAAGGGGTTAAAGGAGAAAAAGGACCCCATAGTTTGTTAAATAATTTCTCCTGAACACAGCAATACCCATATGTGGTCGTAAACTGCTGAATGGGTACATGGTGGAGCTCGTAATGGAAAGAGCGCTATTTTGCTTTTGTAGGGCAGATTTTGCTGGAATAGTTTTCAGGTGCCATGTTGCATTTGCAGAGCCCCCAAAGTACCAAAACAGTGGAAACCCCCTAAAAGTGAACCCATTTTGGAAATCACACCCCTCACAGAACATGTCAAGGGGTATAGTGAGCATTTTGACCCCACAGCGGTTTCACATATTTTATTAACATTGGGACATGAAAAATTACTTTTTTTCCAATAAACCGTCAATTTAGCCCCAAATTTTTCATTTTCACAAAGGAGAAAAAGCTCCCCAAAGTTTGTTACACAATTTCTCCTGAACAGAAATGCCCCATATGTGGTTGTAATCTGCTGTTTGGGTACATGGTGGAGCTCAGAATGGAAAGAGCGCTATTTAGCTTTTGGAGGGCAGATTTTGCTGGAATAGTTTTCAGGTGCCATGTCGCATTTGCAGAGCCCCTAAAGTACCAATACAATGGAAACTCCCAAAAGTTACCCCATTTTGGAAACTACACCCCTCATAGAATTTATCTAGGGGTATAGTGAGCATTTTGAGCTCACAGCTGTTTCACAGATTTTATTATCATTGGGACGTAAAAATGAAAAATTACTTTTTTTTCCAATAAATCGTCCATTTAGCGACATATTTTTAATTTTTGCAAGTGGATAACGAAGAAAAAGCTCCCCACAGTTTGTTACACAATTTCTTCTGAACACAGAAATGCCCCATATGTGGTTGTAATCTGCTGTATGGGTACATGGTGGAGCTCAGAATGAAAAGAACGCTATTTATCTTTAGGAGGGCAGATGTGGCTGGAATAGTTTTCAGGTGCCATGTCGCATTTGCAGAGCCCCTAAAGTACCAATACAATGGAAACCCCTCAAAAGGGACCCCATTTTAGAAACTACACCTCTCAAGGAATGTATCAAGGGGTATTATCATTTTGAGCCTAAAAATGCTTCCCAAAAATTAATGTACAAAGTGAAAATAAAGTTTTTGAAGAAATATCCAATTTCAAAATATGTTGCGGCCACTTTGTGGCATCAGAGACATGAACTCCTAAAACTATTAAGTGGGCTATCCCGGGGGAAAAAATATATATATATGTGGGTGTAAACTGCTGCTTGGGAACACAGTAGGGTTCAGGGAAGGAGCACTGTGTTTTTTAGCTTTTGGAGTACAGATTTAGAGGGACTTTCTGGTCGCCATGTTATTTTTGCAGAGCCCTGGAGGTGCCAGTAAACTAGAATTCCCCAAGAAGTGCCCTCATTTTGTAGGGGCAATTTTAGGGTCTCTGCAAATGTGACATGGCGTCCAAAAACCAACAATCTAAATCTGCGCTCCAAAAGTACATAGTGCTCCTTCACATCTGCACCCTGCTGTGTGCCCAAATGGCAGTTTATGCTCACATGTATGACACTGGTGTACCCAGGATAACGTACTTAATGCCATATGTGGGTATAAACTGCTGTTTGGGCACAGCCGGGCACAGAAGGGAAGGAGCGCTATTTTGGTTTTTAGAGCACAGTTTGGTTTTTGGACACCATGCCACTTTTGCAGAGCCCAAGAATTGCCAGTAAAGTGGAATCCGCAGACATGTGACACCATTTTGGAAACTGCACCCTTCAAGGGATTTATCAAGTGAGGTAGTGAGCATTATTAACCCTTAAGGTGTTGCATTCTTTTAATTTCCAGAAATGAATGCAACAGATAATGAAAAGTCAAAAATAACATTTTTCCAGAGATACGCCATTTCAGTGCCCAATATGTTGTGCCCAGATATGTTGTGTGCAGACATCTGCAGAGACACACAATCCAAAAACTGTTAAGCGGGGATCCCAGGCACAACAGCTTTTGGAGCATTCATCTCTGATACAAGCCGGGCACAACATATTACGCACTGAAATTATGTATTCCTGGAAAAACTGTCATTTTCACCTTTCACAATCAACTGCGTATTCATTTATGGATAACAAATTATAGCAACACTTGGGGGTTAAAAATGCTCACTGTACCCCTGGATAAATTCCTTCAGGAGTGTAGTTTCCAAAATGGGGTCACATGTCAGGAGATTCCACTTTACTGGCGTTTCAGCTCTGCAAAAGTGCAATGGTGTCCAAAAACCAAACCGTCCAAGCCTGTGCTCCAAAAACCAAATAGCGCTTGTTCCATTCTGTGCCCAGCTGTGTCCATAGAGCAGTTTATACCCACATATGACATTACGTACGTTATCCTGGGAACACTAATGTCATACATGTGGGAATAAACTTCAGTTTGGGCACACAGCAGGGCGCAGAAGAGAAGGAGCGCTATGTGGCTTTTGGAGTGCAGATTCAGATGTTTGGGATCTGGGTGCCATGTCATGTTTGCAGAGCCTGTAAGGTACCATAACAGTGGATTCCCCAAAGGAGTGACCCCCATTTTGAAAACTGCACCCCCCAAAGAATTTATCAAGGGGTGTAGTGAGCATTAGTATCCCAGACGTGAATAGGTAAGCTGTGCGGAGTGCATTGGGAACACCAAATTCCCTACTATTTCCCCAGTAGTTCCTATTATTGGGGAGGTCACTCTGGGGGTCACTTCTGGTTTATTTTCCCTCATAAGCTCTAAATATTTTTTGTCCCCTGATATACGCTCGCACAGCTTATACATTCCCTTCCTGACGCAGCCAGTTATGTTCTAATGATTTGGCGATTTTTGGGGTTTTTTCTTTATTTTTCTGGTGATGTAGCCATATGAGGGCTTGTTGTTTGTGGTATGAGATGTATTTTGTAATGACATCATCTTTGGGCGCCTATAACTTTTATTAACTCTTTCTTGTTGGATTAAAAAAAGCCCCATCAATTCTAGCACTTCATTTTTACCTTTTAAATTTTTCACCATGCAGCATAAAGCATAAGTAACATGTTACCTTTATTCTACGGGTTGGTACGATTACGGAGATACTTCATTTATACTGTTTTTTTATGCGATACTAATTTTGCAGAACAAAAACCCATTTGGGGACATAAATTAATTTTTTTTGCATTGCCATCTTCTGAGATGTGTATCATTTTTATTTTGCGGTTTACAGAGTTGGTTGAGGGCTTATTTTTTGCGGGACAACCTGTGCTTTTTATTGGTACTGTTTTAGGGTACATACGACTTTTTGATCACTTTTTATGGCATATTTTGTAAGGTGAGATGAGGAAAAATCATTAATTTTGGCGTGTTTTTTCTGTTTTTTTTTCCCCGACGTTCACCGTGTACGTTAAATATTGTTTCAGTTTTATTGTACAGGTTGTTACGGATGCGGCAATATCAAATATGCATTGATAATAATAATAATAATAGTCCTTTAATAGTCCCACAATGGGGAAATTCAGTGTGTTACAGCAGCAAAGATAAGATAAGCAGATACAAATACAAATACAACATGTACAAGAATTTTCCAAGGTAAGAGGCATTACATTGATAGCAGACAGACAGATAGGAAGTAGCAGAGGAGGGGGGGGTTAACAGGCAGAGAGATATTTCAGTTCTCTGTGTGTATTGATCTCCGCTTAGGTCCGTGTTGGTTGTACAGCCTAACCGCGGTGGGGAGGAAAGACTTCCAATAGCGCTCCTTCTCACACCTAGGGTGAAGCAGTCGGTCACTGACAGTACTGCCCAGCGCGATCACAGTCTCATGCAGTAAGTATTAATTTTTTTCAAACACTTTATTTTTATTTATTTTTTTTTTTCACTTTTTTTTTTATTTTTTCATGTGTCCCATTAGGACACCTGAGCCAGGAATGCTTTGATTGCTGGCTCAGCACTATAGACTGAAAGACACGAGCATACAAGTGTCTTGCAGTCTATACAGGAAGTGAGGCTATGCAGACGCATAGCGCTCACTTCCGTTGATCTCGGCAGAATCAACCAAGTAGTGGGGTCTCCAGGCAGCCTGGGGTCACTGGCCAGACCCCGGGCTGCAGATTATAGATATCGGCACCCCCCCGATCTCGCCGCGGGGGGTGCCGAGGGGAGCGGCAACATGGCGGAACCCCTTGGATTCCGCGGTCATGTTTGACCGCGGCATCCAAGTGGTTAAAACCTCCGATCGGAACTGAGTTCCGACCGGGGGATATGGAGCAGGGTGTTAGCTGTCAGTTACAGCTAACACCCAGTTCCGATGCCGCCCGCTCAGATAGTGAGCGGGCGGCCGCCCCAGGGCGTAGTATTACGCCCTGTTGCGCGAAGTACCAAGCGCACAGGACGTAAATACATGAGGGGACTCTGTGACTACATAAATCCTGTGGTAATACTGCAGCATATACAGTATGAAGTAGAATGGTGATACTAAACTAGTAGTGATGTGTAATGTGAATGTGGTCACACCAGTGTGGTGTGAGGTGATAAGCCCCAATATTATACTCTCTGATTCTGCAAATGTTTCCTCCAGTCCTTGTGGTGAGAGAAAGAGGAAGAGATGAACGAGACAGGAAGTTACATCTATTCCTAAACTCCTCCCTCCCTACAGTAACACACTAGGCACTATATACTCCCAAGGTTGCGACTAGAATGGAGTTGCTCCTGGTAGGTCCTCCCTCCAGCAACTCCAATCTAGTCACCTCACTAGTGAACGGTCTAGAATGGAGTTGCTGGAGGGAGGACCTACCAGGAACAACTCCATTATAGACAATTCATTACTGAGATGACTAGATTGGAGTTGCTGGAGGGAGGACCTGCTAGAAACAACTCCAATGTAGACAGTTCATTACTGAGGTGACTAGAATGGAGTTGCTTACAGGAGCTACCGCCAGAAACTCCAATCTAGTCACCTCACTACAGGAGAAGCTAGAGTGGAGTTTCTATAGGGAGGATCCATAACTGGCCAAGAGGGACATTAGATATATATATGATTATCAATAGGAATGGAGGAAAAACACATTCCCGGACATATATACATATAGCACTCATAAATTATATGTATGTTGTATATATATATATATATATATATATATATATATATATGTTTATAAGTTATATAAATTATTTATATATATATATATATATATATATATATATATATTGTGACAACTTGGGGAATTAGACTCAAAATGGCGGCTGACTCCTGGTCCGGACAGCGGTGGTTCATGGTACTGGGCGCCCGAAAGATAGCTTTCAGACGGTCCAAGCGTAAAATAAAAGTGGCTTTATTCAGCTTAACTGCAACATAGCAAAACAACAAAAAAAACCTATGCCACAGTTAGGGCCTAACTCACTCCCCTAACTGTCCTGACTGTTGCTCAGCTCTAGCAACAGTCCCCTGTGGACACCAGCCCTCTGGGACAGAGCCTATCTCTCTGTCCTAGCTGGTCCACTACCATTTCCTGCTTCCTGCAGGATGCTCCAGCCCCTCTGGAATTACGTGCCACCCACCCCCCAAAGGCGTGACTGAGAGCCTTTTTTGGTCTGGCCTGGGTCGCTCAACAGCGCCCTCTGGCTCACATACTTACAATATATAATTTATGTGTGACATATGTATATATAATTTGCACCAGACCAGTTCTGAGACATCGTGCAAATATGGTTTGAACATGGTGGTGATGGCGTTTTTATATCTCGCACCACTTTTTTGTTGTAAGTGATAATGGAAATCTATGGCAATTCATAAATGACAAAGATCTTATATTCTAACGTATCGCTGTGTGCCTGATTTATGAGTATATAGTTACTATAGGTAGGTTTACAGTCTCGTTGTATTCTGTAGTTGCTATAGGTAGGTCCTCCTTACAGCAACTCCATTCTAGCTGTCTCACTACAGAATTGACTAGAATGGAGTTGCTGCAGGTAGGTTCATAGTCTTGGTGTATTCTGTAGTTGCTATAGGTAGTTTCATAGTCTCGGTGTATTCTATAGTTGCTATAGGTAGGTCCTCCTTACAGCAACTCCATTCTACCTGTCTCACTACAGAATTGACTAGAATGGAGTTGCTGCAGGTAGGTTCATGGTTTGGGTGTATTCTGTAGTTACTATAGGTAGGTTCATGGTCTGGGTGTATTCTGTAGTTACTATAGGTAGGTTCATGGTCTGGGTGTATTCTGTAGTTACTATAGGTAGGTTCATGGTCTGGGTGTATTCTGTAGTTACTATAGGTAGGTTCATGGTCTGGCTGTATTCTGTAGTTGCTGCAGGTAGATTCATGGTCTGGGTGTATTCTGTAGTTACTATAGGTAGGTTCATGGTCTGGGTGTATTCTGTAGTTACTATAGGTAGGTTCACAGTCTGGCTGTGTTCTGTAGTTGCTGCAGGTAGGTTCATGGTATGGGTGTATTCTGTATTTACTATAGGTAGGTTCATGGTCTGGGTGTATTCTGTAGTTTCTATAGGTAGGTTCATGGTCTGGGTGTATTCTGTAGTTACTATAGGTAGGTTCATGGTCTGGGTGTATTCTGTAGTTACTATAGGTAGGTTCATGGTCTGGCTGTATTCTGTAGTTGCTGCAGGTAGATTCATGGTCTGGGTGTATTCTGTAGTTACTATAGGTAGGTTCATGGTCTGGGTGTATTCTGTAGTTACTATAGGTAGGTTCACAGTCTGGCTGTGTTCTGTAGTTGCTGCAGGTAGGTTCATGGTATGGGTGTATTCTGTATTTACTATAGGTAGGTTCATGGTCTGGGTGTATTCTGTAGTTTCTATAGGTAGGTTCATGGTCTGGGTGTATTCTGTAGTTACTATAGGTAGGTTCATGGTCTGGGTGTATTCTGTAGTTTCTATAGGTAGGTTCATGGTCTGGCTGTGTTCTGTAGTTGCTGCAGGTAGGTTCATGGTCTGGGTGTATTCTGTAGTTACTATAGGTAGGTTCATGGTCTGGGTGTATTCTGTAGTTACTATAGGTAGGTTCATGGTCTGGGTGTATTCTGTAGTTACTATAGGTAGGTTCATGGTCTGGGTGTATTCTGTAGTTACTATAGGTAGGTTCATGGTCTGGCTGTATTCTGTAGTTGCTGCAGGTAGATTCATGGTCTGGGTGTATTGTGTAGTTACTATAGGTAGGTTCATGGTCTGGGTGTATTCTGTAGTTACTATAGGTAGGTTCACAGTCTGGCTGTGTTCTGTAGTTGCTGCAGGTAGGTTCATGGTATGGGTGTATTCTGTATTTACTATAGGTAGGTTCATGGTCTGGGTGTATTCTGTAGTTACTATAGGTAGGTTCATGGTCTGGGTGTATTCTGTAGTTACTATAGGTAGGTTCATGGTCTGGGTGTATTCTGTAGTTTCTATAGGTAGGTTCATGGTCTGGCTGTGTTCTGTAGTTGCTGCAGGTAGGTTCATGGTATGGGTGTATTCTGTAGTTACTATAGGTAGGTTCATGGTCTGGGTGTATTTTGTAGTTACTATAGGTAGGTTCATGGTCTCGGTGTACTCTGTAGTTACTATAGGTAGGTTCATGGTCTGGCTGTATTCTGTAGTTACTATAGGTAGGTTCATGGTCTCGGTGTACAGTCATGGCCAAAAGTTTTGAGAATGATACAAATATTAATTTTTACAAAGTCTACTGCTTCAGTTTTTCTAATGACAATTTGCATATACTCCAGAATGTTATAAAGAGTGATCAGCTTAACAGCAATTACTTGCAAAGTCAATATTTGCCTAGAAAATGAACTTTATCCCCCAAAACACATTTCAAAATCATTGCAGCCCTGCCTTCAAAGGACCACCTAACATCGTTTCAGTGATTGCTCCATTAACACAGGTGTGGGTGTTGATGAGGACAGGGCTGGAGATCAATCTGTCATGATTAAGTAAGAATGACACCACTGGACACTTTAAAAGGAGGCTGGTGCTTGCCATCATTGTTTCTCTTCTGTTAACCATGGTTATCTCTAAAGAAACACATGCAGTCATCATTGCACTGCACAAAAATGGCCTAACTGGGAAGAGTATTGCAGCTAGAAAGATTGCACCTCAGTCAACAATCTATCGCATCATCAATAACTTCAAGGAGAGAGGTTCCATTGGTGCCAAAAAGGTTCCAGGGCGCCCAAGAAAGACCAGCAAGCGGCAGGACCGTCTCTTAAAAGTGTTTCAGCTGCGGGATCGGGCTACCAGCAGTGCAGAGCTTGCTGAGGAATGGCAGCAGGCAGGTGTGAGTGCATCTGCACGCACTGTGAGGCGGAGACTCTTGGAGCAAGGCCTGGTCTCAAGGAGGGCAGCAAAGAAGCCACTTCTCTCCAGAAAAAACATTAGGGACAGACTGATATTCTGCAAAAGGTACAGGGAGTGGACTGCTGAGGACTGGGGTGAAGTCATTTTCTCTGATGAATCCCCTTTTCGATTGTTTGGAACATCTGGAAAACAGCTTATTCGGAGAAGAAGAGGTGAGCGCTACCACCAGTCTTGTCTCATGCCAACTGTAAAGCATCCTGAAACCATTCATATGTGGGGTTGCTTCTCAGCCAAGGGAATCGGCTCTCTCACAGTCTTGCCTAAAAACACAGCCATGAATAAAGAATGGTACCAGAATGTCCTCCAAGAGCAACTTCTCCCAACCGTCCAAGAGCAGTTTGGCGCTCAACAATGCCTTTTCCAGCATGATGGAGCACCTTGCCATAAAGCAAAGGTGATAACTAAATGGCTCAGGGAACAAAACATAGAGATTTTGGGTCCATGGCCTGGAAACTCCCCAGATCTTAATCCCATTGAGAACTTGTGGTCAATCATCAAGAGACGGGTGGACAAACAAAAACCAACAAATTCAGACAAAATTAAAGCATTGATTCTGTAAGAATGGACTGCTATCAGTCAGGATTTGGTCCAGAAGTTGATTGAGAGCATGCCAGGGTGAATTGCAGAGGTCCTGAATAAGAAGGGTCAACACTGCAAATATTGACTTGCTGCATTAACTCATTCTAACTGTCAATATAAGCTTCTGTTACTCATAATATGAATGCAATTATATTTCTGTATGTGATAAAAACATCTGACAAACACACATAAAAACCAGAGGGCAGCAGATCATGTGAAAATATAATATTTGTGTCATTCTCAAAACTTTTGGCCTACTGTACCTGTAGCTGCGGTAGGGTGGGTGACTGTAGTTACAGGTAGGTTCATGGTCTCTGTATATTCTGTAGTTACTATAGGTAGGTTCACGGTCTGGGTGTATTCTGTATTTACTATAGGTAGGTTCATGGTCTCTGTATATTCTGTAGTTACTATAGGTAGGTTCATCGTCTAGGTGTATTCTGTAGTTGCTGCAGGTAGGTCCTCCATACAGCAACTCCATTTTAGCTGTCTTACTACTGCCCTGACCAGAATGGAGTTGCTGCAGGTAGGTAATAGTCTGGGTGTATTCTGTACAGGTTGGTCAGTATAGGGTCTATATCTAACACTAAGCTCCCCATACAGTAATATTAATAAAACAAACAACATCGACATTTTAAAAAATATATTTGATTGAAATAAAACCCTCCGCACAACCCTCATTAACCATTTTATTTATTTATTTAATTATTTTTTAAAAACCCACCTCCACTGGTTATCAACGTAGTCTATCATAGCCAAATAAAATTCCCCTCTGCCGATTTCTGCGGCCAATGTGAACTTAGCCTCAAATGAAGTCTAATAAACCCCCCTTTTTTGGTTATTTGAGCACCAGAATGTGAGGACTCCTACTGAAAGGATAGTAACTCAGGATAGGTAATCAATGCAGGGGTCCTCTGCAGATCTCTGCTGCTGTACAAACTGTAAAGACAAGTGTAGGTACCACATCGCTGCCCCATTAAAGTCTCTGTACCAGAGATCTGGAAGGGTATCAGGTGTTGGGCCTGGCCTATCCTGAGAAAGCGGATAAATCCTTAAGGGGAGTCGCCCCATGTGGCCTGTACGCCACGGTTTGCCAGCGGCAGAAACGTGGCAAAAAAAAAAAAAAAAAATGCGAATCTGGTCCCTACTTTGCAGTAAAATACACACAGCGGACACACCGTCGTGGTTTTGGAAATTGCAGCATGTCAATTCTACCTACGGAAATGCCGGAAGCTTCCATATGTGTATAATTGAAGCAGAAAGTCCACAGAAGAAATCTGCAGCTTTTCCTGCAGTTTTTTTGCTGCGGGACGCTACGTAGGCCCTTAGCCTGAACCACAGTCATGCCAAGCTTGTGATTAACCCCTTCTTGGGTAATCAGCAATTCAATCACTTAGATGGAATCACTGATTGCAGGAGGTCTGGGGAGTCTTTGGTGAATACATTGGGGGTCAAGTTATGTTAATGGCAGAACACAGACACCCTGCTATGCAAATAAAGTATAGCAGCCCTAATGTACCTTAGGGCTGCATCTGCTATACAGAAAGATTATAGTGACGTTAACATTTGTTAGAGTTGCTAACTCATGGACTAGAAAGGGTTAATTGCAGTCATAACTTGACCACAGCTAAACCTAAGTGCAGGGGTTAGTCACGGTCAAGGGTTTACACTTGGTCAAGAAACACAAACAAGTTATGCCTTGGATTCGCCCCTTCTAATGCAGGGACTCCTCCTGCTCTGAAGGAGTCCCTACATTGTGGGTAACCTCTTTATACAGCAATGAGTGTCAGTTTGGTGCCAGCAATCATTGCAGGGTTGGAAAGTGTTTATGCATACAGCTCACACCCTGGATATGAAAGGGTGATGCATTACGCTGTGGGGGCCATTTATTTATAATGCAGGAGGAGTGGGAATACATTTAGTATAGGGGTACAGGAGGGCACTACTGTATGTTATAACTCCAGCGTCCCTGCGCTATGTAACCAGAACCACGTGATTTACACAGCCCCACAACCCTGCCTACACACAAGCAGCCCCCTCCCCCACAACCACCACCTCCACACATGCAGGGACTCCACACACACTCGAAATGCGACACTTCCCTGGGACCCCCTCCACCAACACACAGATGGCAACCCCCCCTCCCCAAGAACCTGACCCCCTACCCCAACAACACACAGACGCAGGAGTGTAACTACCAGGGTATCAGCAGTAGCAGCTGCCATAGGGCCCAGGACATTTTTTTTTTTCCTTTTAATAGGCTGTTACCTTCTGGAGTAACCCCAGCAGGTAACGGGCCCTATTTACTTACCAATCCCCGCTCTTGCTCATGGCTGCCTGCGCTTCCCATTCTGCAGAAGCAGAGGTGACTGTGAGCAGGAGCGGTAAGTGAGGCCGTGGGCCAAAACCCACAAACACTGCTATCATTATACTCTGGGGTCATTTCAGACCCCAGAGTATAATGATCGGAGGGCCAGGGGAGGTGAGGGAACATAAAAACTACATTACTTACCTTTCATATGCTCCGAAGGCTTTGGGCCTGTTTGGTGACGTTACGTGGGCCGGGCCTTCGTCATTGTGCGTCGCGACGCAGGCCCGACTCACGCAAGATCTGCTCCAACATTGAAAATGGCCGAAGTAGCAGGGAGTGCGCCAGAGCCAGGAAGAGGTAAGTGACATTGTTTTTTTGTTTTTTTTTGTTTGTATCCTCCCCTGGTCTCCGATCATTATACTCTGGGGTCTGAAAAGACTCCAGAGTATAATAATTGTTCATGGGTGGTCCACAATGGGGCATTATACTGGGTGCAGGGGCCGCTATGGGGCATTATACCGGGTGCAGGGGCCGCTATGGGGCATTATACCGGGTGCTGGGGCCGCTATGGGGCATTATACCGGGTGCTGGGGCCCCTATGGGGCATTATACCGGGTGCTGGGGCCCCTATGGGGCATTATACCGGGTGCTGGGGCCGCTATGGGGCATTATACCGGGTGCTGGGGCCGCTATGGGGCATTATACCGGGTGCAGGGGCCGCTATGGGGCATTATACCGGGTGCAGGGGCCGCTATGGGGCATTATACCGTGTGCTGGGGCCGCTATGGGGCATAATACCGTGTGCTGGGGCCGTTATGGGGCATAATACCGTGTACTGGGGCCGTTATGGGGCATAATACCGTGTACTGGGGCCGCTATGGGGCATAATACCATGTGCTGGGGCCGCTATGGGGCATTATACTGGGTGCAGGGGCCGCTATGGGGCATAATACTGAGTGCTTGGGCCGCTATGGGGCATAATACTGGGTGCTGGGGCTGCTATGGGGCATAATACTGGGTGCTGGAGCCGCTATGGGGCATAATACTGGGTGCTGGGGCCGCTATGGGGCATAATAGTGTGCGCAGGAATGCGGTGATTCAGGGGGGGACCCCCATGTCAAATGTTTGCCTTGGGGCCCAGCCATTCCTAGTTATGCCACTGCACAGATGGCAGTCCCTCATGGATCCCCCACATGCACAGAGACAGCAGCCTGCCCAGGAACCCCCACAGCCTACCCTCACACACAGGCAGCACCCCCAGAGACCCCGCCACTTACATGAAGACAGCACCCCACACAGGCAGCAGCCTCTCAGGGACCCCTTCCCAAAGCACAAATGGCAGCCCCTAGGGACCAGAACCACACACACACAGACAGACGACAAGCCCCCAGGACTGGACCCCCCTAGCACACAGGCGGCAGCCTCCCAGGGTCTGGATCACAACAGCACACAGGCAGCAGCTCCCCAGGTACCGGAGACCCTAGCACACAGGCGCAGACCCCAGGTCCTGGAGCCCCAGCATACAGGTGGCAGCCCCCCAAGGACCAGAGCGCGCCCCCCGCTCAACCCACAGGCGGCAGCCCCCGGGGACCGGACCCCCTCAGCCCACAGGCGGCAGCCCCCTGGGGACCGGACCCCCTCAGCCCACAGGCGGCAGCCCCCCGGGGACCGGACCCCCTCAGCCCACAGGCGGCAGCCCCCCGGGGACCGGACCCCCTCAGCCCACAGGCGGCAGCCCCATGGGGACCGGACCCCCTCAGCCCACAGGCGGCAGCCCCCCGGGGTCCAGATCACAACAGCACACAGGCGGCAGCCCCCCAGGTACTGGAGACCCTAGCACACAGGTCCCAGACCCCCTCAGCATACAAGCGGCAGCCCCCCAGGGTCCAGATCACAACAGCACACAGGTGGCAGCCCCAAGGTACTGGAGACCCCAGCATACAGGCGGCAGCCCCCCAGGGACCGGACCCCCCACCCTCAGGCGGCAGCCCGGGGCCGGACCCCCCAGCCCCCAGGCGGTAGCCCCATGGGGACCACCCCCTCAGCACACAGGCGGCAGCCCCAAACGGGGTCCAGACACCTCAGCACACAGGCAGCAGCCCCCAAGGAACGGAAACCCTAGCCCAGGCCCAACCCCCCAGGGATACAACGGCACCCCCGGGGCCAGTACACAGCACACAGGCGGCAGCCCCAAGTCTGGAGACCCCAGCATACAGGCGGCAGCCCCCCAGGGACCAGACTTCCCCCCAGCACACAGGCGGCAGCCCCCCAGGGACTGGAGACCCTCCCGGCTCCCAAACCGCACACAGGCGGCAGCACCCCCCAGGGACCAGACCCCCTCCACCAGGCGGCAGCCCCCCCAGGGACCAGACTTCGCCCAGCACACAGGCGGCACCCCCCAGGGACCAGACTTCTCCCAGCACACAGGCGGCAGCCCCCCCAGGGACCAGACTTCTCCCAGCACACAGGCGGCAGCCCCCCCAGGGACCAGACTTCTCCCAGCACACAGGCGGCAGCCCCCCCAGGGACCAGACTTCTCCCAGCACACAGGCGGCAGCCCCCCCAGGGACCAGACTTCTCCCAGCACACAGGCGGCAGCCCCCCCAGGGACCAGACTTCTCCCAGCACACAGGCGGAAACCTCCCCAGGGACCAGACTTCTCCCAGCACACAGGCGGCAGCCCCCCCAGGGACCAGACTTCTCCCAGCACACAGGCGGCAGCCCCCCCAGGGACCAGACTTCTCCCAGCACACAGGCGGCAGCCCCCCCCAGGGACCAGACTTCTCCCAGGACACAGCCAGCAGCACCCCCAGGGACCAGACTTCTCCCAGCACACAGGCGGCAGCACCCCCAGGGACCAGACTTCTCCCAGCACACAGGCAGCAGTCCCCCCAGGGACCAGACTTCTCCCAGCACACAGGCGGCAGCCCCCCCAGGGACCAGACTTCTCCCAGCACACAGGCGGCAGCCCACCCAGGGACCAGACTTCTCCCAGCACACAGGCGGCAGCCCCCCCCCCAGGGACCAGACTTCTCCCAGCACATAGGCGGCAGCCCCCCCAGGGACCAGACTTCTCCCAGCATACAGGCGGCAGCCCCCCCAGGGACCAGACTTCTCCCAGCATACAGGCGGCAGCCCCCCCAGGGACCAGACTTCTCCCAGCATACAGGCGGCAGCCCCCCCAGGGACCAGACTTCTCCCAGCACACAGGCGGCAGCCCCCACAGGGACCAAACTTCTCCCAGCACACAGGCGGAATCCCCCCAGGGACCAGACCCCTCCAACACACAGGCAGCACCCCCACACGTACACAGGTGGCAGCACCCCAAGGACCACCATCAGCAACCCCTCCCCCCACACACAGAGGCAGCACCGCAGGAACCCCCCACTTACATGAAGATGAGACCTGCACACCACTCGAACCCTCCACCAGCACCCCTTCACACACACAGTTAGCTCCCCAGGGACCCCCAAACATGCACACAGGTGGCAGCGCCCTGAGACCACCTCCAGAACCCCCTCTTATACACAAGCAATAGCCCAGGAACCCCACACACAAAGTCAATACCCCAGGGATCCCACACAGACACATGCAGCAACCCCCCAGGGACCTGAAGCCCACAAGACCCTGCCCCCATTACATGCAAGCAACACCCCAAGTACCCCTGCCCCCCTTTAAATGCCAGCAGTACCCCAAAGGACCCCTGCCCCTCCCCCCCCTTTAAATGCCAGAAGTACACCAAGGACGCATGCTCCCATATTTAGATGCCAATGGCACCCCAGAGACCCATGTCTCCACACCCTTTAGTTGCCAGCAGCACACCAGGGACCCCTGCCCCCATCCATGCCAGCACATCCCCCCCTTAGATGCCAGCAGCACAACAAGGACCCCTGCTCTCCTTCAGGTGAGAGCAGCACCCAAACGACCCTGTCTCCCTCGATGCCAACGGCACCCCAGGAACTCCTATACCACCCTAAACATCAAACCAATCCCCCAGACTCTCCAGGATACAGTCCCATATAAAACATCAGTCTCTTTTCAGCCCCTCAACTTACAGTCCCATGTAAATACATCCCTCCCTCCCCTCAGCCTCCACCAACATGCAGTCCCATGCAAAACAATCCTATTATTCCCCTTCCATCATGCAGTCCCGCAAAACAGTCCTCACAGCTTTCTGTTCTCCTTTTACACGAGCTCCACTCCTGCTTCCTCTATACAGCACAGCCTTGTGATAGAAGAGACCCCGCCCTCATCGGAGACCCCGCCCCTTCCTGTGACATCATACCTACCAGGAGCAACTCCACTCTAGTCAAGACCATACTCCCAAGGCTGAAAATACACACATATACTCTTAAAGCTGAACCAGCCTGTGTAAATCCACACAACTACTGCATAAAGAAGAAACTGCAGAAGTTATAGGTTCCCCCTATCCCAAAGTCATGTCCCCCTTTGCTGATGGCTCTGGGGGTGTCTTCACGTAAAAACCGCGTCATCATCCGCGTAGTCACATCGCGGGGACCTCCATGTGAATCACTGGGCGCCAGGCAGACATGGGTAAAGGTACATGAGATAGTCTAAAAACAAAAGGAGGGGGAAACCACACCTCCTCATATTGGACAACACCCACACCAGCCATATCAGTGAAATAAAATATAAATGGAGCCTACAGATGACTAATGAAACACACACTGAAGATATATTACTTACAATTAGAACGGGCCTGAGGCAGGAAATAGTCCCTGAATTATGGAAATCTTCTTGTGTGGTACCAGTTCCAAAGAAACCCCACCCTATGGACCTCAATGACTACAGACCTGTAGCACTGACATCCCACCTGATGAAGATCTTGGAGAGATTGGTTCTCACACATCTCCGCCCTCTAGTGAGCCCCGCTATGGACCCCCTCCAGTTTGCTTATCGGCCGGGCATTGGGGTAGATGATGCCATCATCCATCTTCTGCACAGGGCTCTGTCTCACCTGGAGAAACCAGGGAACGCAGTGAGAATAATGTTCTTTGACTTCTCCAGTGCTTTTAACACCATACAGCCCAGGTTATTGAGGGACAAGCTGGGCCTTGCTGGAGTGGACCACCACCTCTCCAACTGGATCCTAGACTACCTCACAAATCGACCTCAATACGTGAGAGCCCAAGACTGTGTGTCAGGTACCGTGATCTGTAATACGGGGGCACCTCAGGGCACGGTTCTTGCCCCTTTCCTCTTCACACTGTACACTGCAGATTTTAGGTGCAACTCATCCAGCTGCTACCTACAGAAGTATTCTGACGACTCTGCAATAGTAGGTCTCATCACAGATGATGATGATAGGGAGTACAGAGAACTGAACCAGGATTTTGTGGACTGGTGCCACCGGAACCACCTGAAGATTAACACGGGGAAGACCAAGGAGATGGTGGTGGACTTCCGTAAAGGCAGAAGCCCTCCTAAACCAGTGGACATCCTGGGGACAGGCATCGAGATTGTGAACACCTATAAGTACCTGGGTTTGCTCCTTAATAATAAGCTGGACTGCGCAGATCATATGGAGGCCCTGTACAGGAAGGGCCACAGCAGGCTCTACCTGCTTAGGAGGCTGAGAGCCTTTGGAATCCGGGGGGCACTTCTTAGGACTTTCTTCAACTCGGAAGTGGCATCAGCCATCTTCTTTGGACTGGCCTGCTGGGGGAGCAGTATATCAACCAGGGATAGGAATAGTCTCGACAAGCTGATTAGAAGGGCCAGCTCTGTCCTGGGGAGCCCACTGGACCCAGTGCAGGTGGTGGGTGACAAAAGGATACTGTCCGTGGTGAGCTCCATGCAGAAGAAGAAGTCCCATCCCATGCATGAGACTGTGATCGCGCTGAGCAGTACTGTCAGTGACCGACTGCTCCACCCTAGGTGTGAGAAGGAGCGCTATCGGAAGTCTTTCCTCCCCACCGCGGTTAGGCTGTACAACCAACACCGACCTAAGCGGAGATCATTACACCCAGAGAACTGAAATATCTCTCTGCCTGTTAAATCCCCCCCCCCCCCCCCTCTGCTACGTCCTATCTGTCTGCCTGCTATTATTGTAATGCCTCTCACCTTGGAACATTCCTGTACATGTTGTATTTGTATTTGTATCTGCTTATCTTTGCTGCTGTAACACACTGAATTTCCCCATTGTGGGACTATTAAAGGACTATTATTATTATTATTATTATTATTAATGCATGCCCAGACCATATATATACGTGCATATGAATAAATTACATGCAAAGAAACTCTCTGAGAGGGAGGGACAAATATGTTATAAATGGTGCTAGATGACACAAGTGAAATAAAAATGTGTTGTGAAAAATGAAAGGACTGAGAGTCCATTAGATCCCTCCTACCCTTTCTTTCATCATCTCCTTTCTAAGAGGGACAAATATATTGTGCAAAGTGCAAATTGTGGAGTGAAATAGGATACAAAAAAGGTATAGTACAAATAAAAGTGAAGAAAAGTGAAAATCCATTAGATCCAGATGTGTTTCATCCTAACAAAAAAATCATTGGTAGGTATACAGTTGATACCATGGACTTGAAGAAGAGAGGAATCACTAGAATGATAAAGAAGGAAGTGTCTTGGTATCGGTTTTAATAGTTCAAGACACGTCTCGTTCTTTGCTGACATTTATATACATTTGACGGTTAAATATGATAGACTCAAGATATACTTTCTTGATGTTTGTCTTTATAGAGATGATTAAAATATACTCCAAACAGAGATATTCAGAAAAGAAACAGCAGTAAATTCGGTCTTATTGGCATCTTCTTCTCATCCATCACAAACCATCAATGCAGTTCCCATTGGTCAATTCTTACGCGTTAGATGTATATGCTCATCAGATGATAGCTTTGAACGCTACGCGCAGGATCTTAAGCAGCGCTTCCTGGATAGAGGTTAAGGTCATAGACAAATTAATCGAGCATATTGGCGTGCGAAAAATACATCTCGTTCTGAATTGGTACATTCTTCATCAACTAAAAATTCAAAATATGATAGGGTACGTTTTATAACTCAGTACCATTCTCATTGGCGTGAGATGTACAAAGCTTTGAGTAAATTCTACAAACCTAATCAATATTTACCGTGTTCCCTCTCCTTTTCTTTCTCCTGTCTCTTTTAACTGTTCTCTCTGGAACGCCCGCTCAGTGTGTAACAAACTAGAATATATTAATGACTTATTCCTCAGTAAATCTCTCAACATGCTTGCCCTTACTGAAACCTGGATCCAACAGTCTGATACAGCCTCCCCTGCTTCTCTGTCTCATGGTGGCCTACAATTCTCACACACCTGACTAGGCCTGACAATAGGAAGGGTGGAGGGGTAGGGTTACTTCTGTCACCTCAGTGCACTTTTCAGGCCATCCCACCGGTACCCTCACTCACATTCCCCTCATTTAAAGTACATGCTATCAGACTTTTCCACCCACTCTCCTTACGTGTAGCTGTGATCTACCGTCCACCCGGCTTACCCTACCAATTTCTGGATCACTTCGCTTCTTGGCTTCCCTCTTTTTATCCAGTGAAATTCCTACCCTCATCATGAGTGACTTTAACATCCCCATTAACACCCCTGTTTCCCTAGCTGCCTCACAGTTTCTCTCAATAGCCACGTCTTTTGGTCTTTCACAACTTTCCTCTTCCGCCACAGATGTAGATGGCAACACCATTGATCTTGTCTTCCATCGACTCCTCACAGTTTCTAAATTTACTAACTCTTCTCTGCCACTCTCTGACCATAACCTTCTGTCTCTCACCATCAGTGCTTTCTCTCCTTCACAGGACACACTTACTCATCATACATATAGGAATTTACGTGCTATTAACACTCAGCACCTCTCAGATACTCTACAGTCCTCTCTGTCCCCCATCTCTTCACTGTCCTGCCCCAATCTAGCCACCAGCCACTATAATGAAACTCTTAAGAGTGCATTGGATGAGGCGGCTCCCCCCTCCACTCGAAAGGTTAGATGCAGAAGGCAGCAACCCTGGCACACGCCACAGACATGTTTTCTTCAGCGGTGCTCTAGGTGTGCTGAACGTCTGTGGAGAAAATCACGAACACCTGCAGACTTCCTCCACTTTAAATTTATGCTTAAAATCTATAATTCAGCCCTTCACCTAGCCAAACAAGCCTATTTCACCGCTCTCATCTCTTCTTTCTCCTGTAATCCTAAAAGGCTATTTGAAACTTTTCACTCCTTACTCACTCCCAAGGTGCAGATGCCATTCACAGACTTTAGCACAGAAGACCTGGCCACTTATTTCCATGATAAAACTGATAAGATCCGTCAGGAAATAACTGCCCAATCCCCAGATGGCACTGACCCCCTCACCAGCCGCACTTCAGACTGTTCATTCTCATCTTTTGATGAGAGGAGGAAGTATCTCAGCTACTTTCTTCTTCTCGCCCTACAACCTGTAGTAGTGACCCTTTCCCCTCACACTTTCTCCAGTCTCTGTCGCCTGCCGTCACGACTTACCTTACTAAAATATTTAACCTCTCTCTCTCTCTTCTGGAATTTTCCCATCCTCTTTCAAACATGCTGTCATAACCCCACTACTGAAGAAATCCTCCCTTGACCCGTCCTGTGCTGCTAACTATCGACCTGTCTCTAACCTTCCTTTTATCTCCAAAATCTTGGAACGCTTAGTCTATTCTCGTTTAATCCGCTATCTTTCTGCTCTCTTCTTGACCCCTTACAATCTGGCTTCCGCACTCTGCACTCTAGTGAAATGGCCCTCACAAAAGTCTCCAATGATCTCCTGACAGCTAAATCCAAAGGTGAATACTCTCTTCTGATTCTTCTTTATCTCTCAGCAGCATTTGACACTGTTGACCATCAACTCCTCCTCACTATGCTCCGTTCTGTCATCCTCACAGACACTGCTCTCTCCTGGTTCTCCTTTTATCTCTCTGACCGCACTTTCTGTGTATCATTTGCGGGCTCTGTTTCTTCCCCCTCTTCCCCTTGCCGTTGGGGTTCCTCAGGGCTTGGTCCTAGGTCCCCTGCTCTTATCCCTCTACACAGCCCCCATTGGACAAACCATCACTAGATTTGGCTTCCGGTACCATCTTTATGCTGATGACACCCAATTATATACGTCATCCTGTGACATCACCCCTGCACTAATACAGAACACCAGTGACTGCCTCTCTGCTGTCTCAAATATCATGTCTTCGCTCTATCTGAAACTGAATCTTTCAAAGACTGAACTACTGCTGTTTCCACCATCTAATAGATCTGTCCCTGATATCTCCATTGCAGTCTCTGGTCTTACCATAACTCCTAGGCAGTATGTCCGCTGCCTCGGGGTTTTGTTTGACTCAGACCTTTCCTTCACCCCCCATATCCAATCACTCGCATGCTCATGTCATCTCCACCTCAAAAACATCTCCAGAATCCGCTCTTTCCTTACCACAAATACACTAAAGACACTTATTGTTGCCCTGATTCACTCTCGTCTTGACTACTGTAACTCCTTACTAATCGGTCTTCCCCTTACTAAACTCTCTCCTCTACAATCTATTCTGAATGCGGCGGCCAGGCTCAACTAGCAGTCTAGACGCTACAGTGATGCCTCCGGTGTGTGTCAGTCACTACATTGGCTGCCTATTCAATACAGAATACAATATAAACTTATCACCCTCATTCACAAGGCTCTCCATAATGCTGCACCTCCCTACATTTCCTCCCTCATCTCTGTCTATCGCCCAACCCGTACTCTCCGTTCACTCAATGACCTAAGACTAACATCCTCTATTGTCAGAACCTCCCACACTCGTATACAAGATTTCTCCCGAGTTACAGCACTTCTCTGGAGTGCTCTATCCCGGACTATTAGATTAACCCCCAATTTCCACAGCTTCAAGAGTAAACTAAAGACATATCTTTTCAGACAGGCCTATCACAACTCCTAATGTAAGAATCTCTAAAACATACCCTCCTCTGTTGATGCTCCAACATTACCTCACAGGATATGATGCCGTATCAGACTAACTTTATATGTCCAGGCACCATCTGCACGTTAAAGGACACGACTGGTGACGGCTCATACAGCTTTATATATGAGTAATGACAGTAACCTCTATCACAAAATTGTCTGACCATTGTACAAGCAATGCTACGTCTATTGCCGCCCCTGCTACCTCTTGTGTCACCCCCTCTACCTCATAGATTGTAAGCTCTTGCAAGCAGGGCCCTTAGTCCCAGTGTGTGACTTGAATATTTCTTTGTAATGTATATTTTTTGTCAGTACTTGAACCCTACAAATTGTACAGTGCTGCGGAATATGTTGGCGCTATATAAATAAAAAATATTCTTCTTATTATTATTATTATTAATAATTCTGGCCTGTTTTACAGGGAGATCCGACTCTAGAAAGATTTATTTAACCATTTCCGAGCATGGTTGCCCGTAGGGCTAAGAATCTACGAGATTATCCTGTTAGGAGCCATTATCAGGTGAGTTCTAAGGGCATCTTTGACACAAGGGACCCTAAATGGGGATGTGTACCCTTTGGACGCTGCATGGCATGCCCAAATTTCCAACGAGCTACACGCTTCCATAATGCCAAAGGTGACAAAACGTTTCGCATGTTGCATCATATCTCTTGTACTACTCGAAATGTTATTTACTATGCAACATGCCCCTGTTCCCTAATTTATGTAGGACTTATGTCCAGGAAGTTTAAAGTGAGAGTGAGGGAACATGTTAGGCATATTGTGGCAGCAAAGAACGAGACGATTAAAACCGATACCAAGACACTTTATTCGTTATCATTCTAGTGCAGGGGTCGGCAACCCCCTGCACGCGTGCCAAGAGTGGCACGCGAGGCTTATTTCCCTGGCACGGCAGCGAAGTCCTCACCCAGCAGCTTCGATCGGACCAAACACGGCCGAAACGAAACTGCTATTATTATACTGTGGGGTCTCTTCAGACCCCCGAGTATAATAAGCGGAGCCCCCGGAGAGGTGATCAAACATAAAAAAACAATGTTAACTCACCTTCCCAGGATCCGCAGCGGCTCTGCGCTCTTAGGGCGCTTCTGCCTGACGTAAAAGACTGCTGACAGGGCCGCAGGGGTCACACCCGACGTCATTACGCATAATGATGCGACGTAACCCCTGAGACCCAATCAGCGGTCGCTGACGTCAGGGAGAAGCGCCCACACAGCGGCTGCGGAGCGTGGAAAAAGTGAGTAAGGGTGTGTTAACATATGTCCGGCGCAGCTATCTGTTTCTCTCAGCGTGGTGCACACAAGCTGGAGGGAAACTGATGCCAGGACAGATCCCATACTATTCTATGGGATCGGTTCTGGCACAAGAGGCATCGGTTCTGGCGCCGGATCTGTGCCTCAGCCGGATGGAAAAACGTTACCTGCAGCGTTTTTCCATCCGGCTTCCTTAAAATTTAATTAGCGCCGGCTTCTGCCTGAAGATGGATGTGGCAGCACCTGGCGCATCTGCACAGTCTATGTACAGTAGTGAAGTCGGTAATTGCCGGCTTCACTACTGTACCTGAGTGAATTGCTCAGGATTGGTTAAAGCTATAAAAAAACACTTGGATTCATTTTAAAGATGAGAATCTCCTCTTTAAAATGATACCAAGATCACCATGATCGTCCTTAAACATCTTGAGCGATTCGCTGGTGAAAACGATGTTCGGCATTGAAATCCCAATGCAGATCTCAATTCCCGACATCGTTTTAACAGTGAATCGCTCTGAATGTGTAAGGCCAATCATGGAGATCTTGGTATCGTTTTAAAGATGAGATTCTCATCTTTAAAATGAATCCAGTTGCATCTTTGTGGCCCTAACAGATCCTTAGAAATGGGGCTCTAAAAGTGTCAGCCCCTCCTGCCTCAGGCAGCATCTTAGAGCTAAGGAAGGAGGGGGAGGAGGAGCTGCAGACTGCAGAGACAATGATAACTCATCATTGTCTGTGCATAAGCTACAGATGACGGGGGTAGCAGAGACTTCTGTCCATGTTATCCCCTCTCCTATCAATCAGAGAGCATACTGTACTTTTGCTCTCTGATAGTCACATAGAGGGATATTGTAATACCCCTCTGAGCCTAATCACATAACCAGGAAGTTATTGGCGCTGTGACCCAGACATTTACCATCGTCCAGGTCGCAGCGCCAGAAGTGTCGCACCAAACACTTACACAACACATGCACAAAGTCACCAATAAAGTTTACATTTTTTCACTGTCCATACCTGATCTTTATAGAGTAAAATACGCCGCCCACCTCTCTAGTGATATCTGTTACACGCTAAAATAATAGTAATAGCAATTATCACTAGTATTATCACCATAATACCGTGTGCAGGGGCCACTATGTGCAGTGGCGTAACTAGGAATGGCTGGGCCCCAAGGCGAAAATTTGACATGGGCCCCCCCCCCGAACCGGATACGGGTCCCCAAACAGTAAAATATGCTCAACAGTGGCCCCAGATAGTATTATATGCTCAACGGTGACCCCCACACAGCATTATATGCTCCACAGTGGCCCCATACAGCATTATATGCTCTACATTGCTCCCCCCACACACAGTATAATGTGCTCCACACAGTGGCCCCCACCCAGTATTATATGCTCCCTACAGTGGCCCCCACACAGTATTATATGCTCCCCACAGTGGTCCCCACCCAGTATTATATGCCCCTCACAGTGGTCCCCACCCAGTATTATATGCCCCCCACAGTGGTCCCCACCCAGTATTATATGCTCTACAGTGGCCCCCACCCAGTAGTATATGCTCTACAGTGTCCCCCACCCAGTAGTATATTCTCTACAGTGGCCCCCACCCAGTATTATATGCTCTACAGTGGCCCCCACCCAGTATTATATGCTCTACAGTGGCCCCCACCCAGTAGTATATGCTCTACAGTGGCCCCCACACAGTATTATATACTCTACAGTGGCCCCCACCCAGTATGATATGCTCTACAGTGGCCCCCACCCAGGATTATATGCTCTACAGTGGCCTCCACCCAGTATTATATGCTCTACAGTGGCCCCCACGCAGTATTATAGCTCCCAACAGCCCCCTCCGCTTCGGTGCTATTATTATACTTTGGGGTCTTCTCAGACCCCAGAGTATAATAATCGGAGGCACAGGGAAGGTGATTAAAAATAACAAACATTCATACTCACCTTGCCTTACCTTTCCTTGGCATCCTCGCTCCATCCTGCCGTCTTCAGCGTCTTCAGGCCCTCTTCCGACGTCGCTGCCGAGGCCTGTGATTGGGCCTCAGCGGTCACATGGGGGCGCACTGACGTCATTATTGACCGCTGGGGCCTAATCACAGGCCTCAGTCATGACAGAGGAACGCCGGAGAGAACGCTGCGCCCAGGAGAGGTGAGAATATGTGTTTATTATTTTCAGTCACCTCCCCTGCCCTGCCATCTATTGGAAAGGGGCCTGCAATATGCCAGGGTCCCATTCCAATAACAGTATGTATAGCGGTCGGGGAACCAGGCTTTCCCCGACCGCTATCATAATGGTCCGGGGCCCCGGCCATCTCCAGCTGGCCGCGGGCTCCGTAACCTGTAACCTGCCGGGTCCGTTAGCGGTCGCACCCCCTGCGACCGCGATCGTTACTGGTTTGTGGGGTCCGCGGTAGCGGCTGCCACAGGGCTCCGGGGCCCCTAATGTCCCAGGCCCAGTGGCAGCTGCTACCACTGCTACCCCGATAGTTACGCCACTGGCTATGTGACATAATACCGTGTGCAGGGGTCGTCAGATTTACAATTATTGACCGGCACTCCAAGTACCTCAACTTTGATTTTTTTAATCGAAATCGGCACGCCGAACAGAAAAGGTTGCCTACCCCTGTTCTAGTGATTCCTCTCTTCTTCAAGTCCGTGGAATCGACTGTATACCTACCATTGTACGTGGGGGTGATATCAAGAAACGCATGCCCCAATGTGAGGCCAGGTGGATTTGGACCCTTGGCACTCTGTCCCCCTCGGGCCTCAATGAATCTTTTAACTTTGGGGTATTCCTTTGATTCTTTATTGCTTGAATTCAGTAACCCTTTATTACCGTTGGTGTTTTTTTCAGTGGTTAACAGGGTTACTTTTAGTTTATTTGTTTCTTGTTTATTTTTATTTTTGTCTTTATTGAATATTAATATGTTGTTTTTTTCTGTTTTTTAGTGATATTTGTTTATTTGTTTGCCTTCGAGTTGGAACCCTCAAACATGCCTAATGGATTTTCACTTTTCTTCACTTTTATTTGTACTATTATACTTTTTTTTTATCCTATTTCACTCTGCAATTTGCACTTTTTACAATATATTTGTCCCTCTTAGAAAGGAGAAGATGATGAAAGAAAGGGTAGGTGGGATCTAATGGACTCTCAGTCCTTTCATTTTTCACAATACATTTTTATTTCACTTGTATCATCTAGCACCATGTATCACATATTTGTCCCTCTCTCTCAGAAAAGAGTAGATGATGAAAGAAAAGAGAGAAAGGAAAGAAGGGAAAAAAATTTCTTACACTATATTGTTCATCTTCACTTCTTGTTATATGTAACATCACCCTACTTTCATATGAGTTTCTTTGCATGTAATTTATTCAAATGCACGTATATATGGTCTGGGCATGCATTAAGTTTGTCCCATTCTACTTGTAAGTAATATATTTTCAGTGTGTGTTTCATTAGTCATCTGTAGGCTCCATTTATATTTTATGTCTTGACTATTTCACTGATATGGCTGGTGTGGGTGTTGTCCAATATGAGGAGGTGTGGTTTCCCCCTCCTTCTGTTTTTAGACTATCTCATGTACCTTTAGTGCGCATGTCTGCCCGGCGCCCCGTGATTCGCATGGCGGTCCCCGCGAGACTACGCGGATGATGACGCAGTCTTTATGTGATGACGTCACTTCACGCGACGCATGACGTCACTTCACGCGACGCATTACGTCATCGTCCCTGCGTCGCGGCCATGGTCATGTGATTTGGGCGGTGCACTGACATTACATGCGCCGCAGAAGAGGTACATTTTTGTATGGGTGTGTATAATATAACTAATTGGACAGCTTTCGCACACCAGTTTTGTAGGTTCCTGATTGCGGGCAACATATATATTGCTTCCTGTTCTCACTGACACTATCCACAGACGAAGGCATTTGCGCCGAAACGCGTGTCGGCATTGTCAGCGGGAAGGAGGCCCTCATCCCTATATCACATTACAACATGGGTAGGTGCTTGTATTTGATATGTATCAATGTTTGATGTTGTACTATATTCCAACATATTTTTACTTGTTTTTTGGTACGTTGCCTACATCTTAATTAGGTACTCCTTATGTGGATTTTCCGGATTGTTATTCCACTGCACAATTTTCCCATGTTATTTACACTTGATGCATTATTTTATTGGATACACAAAAATACCTTTTGTATACGTAGGATGTTGGTCGGCCTCCGTCCATTGTCTGTCATGTATTTATTCTGTGTGTCATCTTTTTTGGTATGGATTTTAATGATATTAATAAAAAATATATCTTTTATGTTACTTTTTGATGACTCTTTATGCCAATCCCAATTTTTCTCTTGGTTGTACAACTTGCCAAGCCCTGTGGGACGTCCTTCATGATGAAGTTATCCCTGAACCATCAACCCATCATTGGAATGACACCACAGAAACCTTCTGTAAGTTCAAGCCCTGTCACCCCAGGGACCCCTGCCCCCCCCCCCCATTACATGCAAGCAGCACTCCAGGGACCCCTGCACTCCCTTTAGAGGCCAGAACCACCCCAAGGACCCCTTCCTCTCTTTAGATGCCAATGTACCCTAGGGACCCATGTTACCTACCTTTAAAAGCCAGAAGCCCCTGAGGGACCCCTGCCCAACCTTACATGCAAGCAGCACCCCAAGGATCCCTGCCTACCCTTACATGCAAGCAGCACCCCAGGATCCTTGCCCAATTTAGATTCCAGAAGCACCTCACGGACCCCTGTCCCCCCTTTAGATGCCAGAAGCACCCCAAGGACCCAAACACCCCCTTTAGATGCCAGCAACATCCCAAGGACCTCTGCCCTCCTTTAGATGCCAGCAGAGCCCAAAGGACCCTATCTCCCTCAATGCCAATGGCACCCCAGGGACTCCTATCCTACCCCAAACATAAATCCAATTCCTCAGACCATCCAGGATACAGTCCCATGTAAAACTTCACTTTCTCTTCAGTATTTCAACGCACAGTCCCATGTAAATACATCACAGCCCCCCACATGCAGTCCCATGTAAAACAATCCTATCACACTCCTTCCATCATGCAGTCCCACAAAACAGTCCTCGCTGCTTTCTGTTCTTCTCTACACGAAAGAAAAAGATGCTCTATGCATGTCAGAATATGGTGACTTTAAGAAATTTTTAATTTTTTTTTGCAGTTTTAGATTTTTGTTAAGAAAGTTGCATAATTGCACCTTTTCTTCAAATCCACCCCCTTCTGAATTTTGTTGTACTTGTTAGTTACACCATTTTGGGGAATGTCTATCGCTTTGATTACTTTTTATTCAAATTTTTATCAGTGGTGAAACAGCAAAAAAACAGCGGTTCGGCACTTTTGATTTTTCTTCCCGCTACGGCGTTTACCGTATGAAAAAAATATTTTTAGTTTTAAGTTTTTAGACCGGGAATTTTCGGACGCAAAAGATACCTAATGTGTATGTGTTTCACAGTAATTTTTTTGTTTTATATGTATTCTAGGGAAAGGGAGAGTGATTTTAACTTTCAGTTTGTTTTTTCTTAGATTTTTTTAAACTTTTTTAAAAAAAAATTTATTACTGTTTTATTAGCCCCCCTAGGGGGCTTGAACCTGCAATAGTTTGATTGCAAGTCTCATAGACTTATGCAGTCTTTGGGATTTTCGGTATGTTACTATTGTAGCTGATCATAGACCAGCCACTATAGTAATATCCCTATTGCAGGCCTGGAAGCCTTCAGAAGGCTCCAGGCTGCCAAGGGAACAGTTCGGCTCCCACGATAGTCTGCAAATGTATTCATACCCCTAGAACTTATTCACATTTTGTCACCTTACTACCACAAACTTAAATGTATTTTATTGAGATTTTAAGTAATAGACAACACAAAGTAGCAACATAATTGTGAAGTGGAATGAAAATGATGCATGGTTTTCAAAATTTTAAATCAAATAAAAATCGGAAAATTGTGATATGCAAAAGTATTCAGCCCCCTGTACTCTGATATCCCTAAATAAAATCTATTGCAATCAATTGCCTTCAGAAGTCACTTAATTGGTTAATAGAGTCCAGCTGTGTGTAATTCAGTCTCACTATAAATACACCTGTTCTGTGAAGGCCTCAGAGGTTTGTTAGAGAACACTAGTGCACAAACAGAGATAAAGTTGTGAAGAAGTTTAAAGCAGGGTTAGGTTATAAAAACATATCCCAAGCTTTGAGCATCCCGAGGAGCACTGTACAATCCATCATCCAAAAATGGAAAAAGTATTCTACAACTGCAAACCTACCAAGACATGGCCGTTCACCTAAACTAACATATCGAACAAGGAGATCATTGGTCAGAGAAGCAGCCAAGAGGCCCATGGTCACTCTGGAGGAGCTGCAGAAATCCACAGCTCAGGTGGGAGAATCTGTCCACAGGACAACTATAAGTCATGCTCTCCACTAATCTGGCCTTTATGTAAGAGTGGCAAGAAGAAAACCATTGTGGAAAGAAAGAAAGACATAAGAAGTGCAGTTTGCACTTTGCCAGAAGCCATATAGGGGATATAGTAAACGTGGAAGAAGGTGAGACCAAAGTTGAAGGTGAGACCAAAGTTGAAGGTGAGACCAAAGTTGAACTTTTTGGCCTAAATGTAAAGCGCTATGTGTGGCGGAAAAGTAACACCCTGAACACACCATCCCAACTGCGAAACATGGTGGTGACAGCATCATGCTGTGGGGATGCTATTCTTCAGTAGGGACAGGGAAGCTGGTCAGAGTTGATGGGAAGATGGATGGAGCAAAATACAGAGCAATCCTGGAAGAAAACCTGTTGGAAAAGACTTGAGACTGGGAAGGAGCTTCACCTTTCAGCAAGACAATATACAGACAATCATACGGCCAGAGCTATAGTGGAATGGTTTATATCAAAGAATATTCATGTGTTAGAATGGCCCAGTCAAAGTCCAGACCTAAATCTCTTAAAGGGGTATTCCCATGAACAGAACCATATCTATATTTGTAGATAATTAAAAGTTAAACATTTTTGCAAATATAAGTAGTTAAAAATTCTGAAGAGTTTTAAAGATTTTATCTAACTATCTAAGTGGTGAAAGTCTGTTGTCTTGATCAGTTGCCAATGGATACGACCATGAATGCAGAAACATTGTATGGTCTCGGACTTGTCAAAAACCAAGCCATGATTTTCTTATTGTGGGCAAATTATCAGGCAGGGACACTACATGTATGAGGAGATAACCCGGACACAGTGAGGACATCATTGCTGATTTTTTGACCTTAGAAAGGTCCTGCATTCATGGTTGTATCCATTGGCAACCGATCATGACAACAAAACTTTGATCACAAGATATTAAAGAAAATCTTTAAAACTCTGCAAAATATTTAATTATTTATATTTGCAAAAATGTTAAACTTTTTATTATCTACAAATTTTAAAAAGGTTATGTTCGTGGGAATACCCCTTTAAGCATCTGTGGCAAGACATTGCTGTTCACAGACGCTCTCCATCCAATCTGGCTGAGCTTGAGCTATTTTGCAAAAAAGAATGGGCAAAAATCTAAGTATCTAGATGCACAAAGCTGGTAGAGACATACCCCAAAAGGCTTGCAGCTGTAATTGCAACGAAAGTTGGTTCTATTAATTAATATAAGATGGCTGAATACTTTTGCACGATTGTATCATTTTCGTTCCACTTCACAATTATGTGCTACTTTGTGTTGGTCTATCACTGAAAAGCTCAATAAAATACATTTAAGTTTGTGGTAGTAAGGTGACAAAATGTGAATAAGTTCAAGGGGTATGAATACATTTGCAGGCTACTATAGAGCTCAGACAAGCAGGATTTTGTTTTCCTTTTTGCCAAAATGCAAAGGGATCAAATCTTGTTTTCAGCAGACTTTTATGTCCCTGTCTCTGACTGTTTGGGTCTGCACTGCTGCTGCTACCGAGCTATATCCTCCACATATGTTGTTTCATATGCAGGCACCCAGTCTAATACAGTCTTCAAGAGAAATACACCCGTTTTGCTTTTTGTTTTTTTCCCCCATATCCTTATGTCCTGGGTGAAGGCAGCAGGCTAAAAAGGAGATTGCCAATATGCAGGACTTTGTGAAGCAATTTGGGCAGGTCATCCTTCAGCAACAACAAATGTTGATGCAGCAGCAAGCCTTGGTGGAGGCTGAGAGTCAGCAGCAAGAGACCCAGGCTAAACAGCAGGAGATGAACTTTATGATGATGGAGAAACTGACCCTGCTTAGCAAGGCCTTGGTCGCTCAGAGGACTGCAGGAGAGCGCTCTGCTGCACCGAGAGAGTGAGAGCAGCTGCCCAGGATGTGGTACAAGTATCCCTCCTAAAGATGACGTCTATAGACGATGTAGAAGCTCCTGTTATTTGAGAGGATTGCTGAGTGTGAAAAGTTGTAGGAGGCAGATATGGTGGCACCTTTTTTGTCCGGGGAACCTCAGGCCTACTATAACCTATGTGAACAGGAGTCTAAGGACTATTCTAAACTAGTAGGTGAGATCTTAGCATGTACGTTCTTTTTAAGAGACACTACCACCTCCATCATAGATGCATGACTTGGTATACCTGGTGAAAAAGTGGCTGCAGCCTGAGCAGATCACTCCCACCCAGATGGTTGAATGAGTGTTCCTCGACAAATATACAAGATCCCTGCCAACTAAAATTCAGTGCTGGTTTGGTCAAGCAGGACCTACCACCGCTGACCAGCTGGTGAGCCTTGAGGAGCGATACCGAGGCACAGAGGCGCTGCTCCAGATGTCTCCATGACATGCTACCCCCAGGACTGGTAAGTCTGTTCCAACTACTAGAGATGTTGAGAAAGGCTGTGTTGGGAAGAGGCTCGGAGAGGGAACAGACAGCAGGGACTATGAACTTTAAACCCAGATCTCAAAATGGAGACTAATACCATCTCTGATGTACTCCACAGCATTAGTTTGGGTCTTACCCCAAGCTTCTTGTTTACAGGTGAGGCCTGCGTGCCTTTGCGCCATTTGTTTGCTCGCACTATTTTTGCCCTTTTTCCATTGTATTAAAAAATCTTTAATAAACTTTTATTAAACATAATACCGTCTCCAATGTTGGCAGTGTCATGAACCTGGACATGTTGCTGCATACTGTCCCCTGACGGCTGAGCCAATAGACTGCAGCGCTTCTAGATGGGCGTCCCTGTATGCTTAACCGACTTGTTCTGCAGAAACTGTGACTGAGCCGCAAATGTGTACTGTGACCATAGCAGGGCGTGCTGTGTTTGCTCTCCTGGACTCTGGGAGCCTGGTAACTGTCATGCATCACAATTTGGTAGATCCTGCACTATACAGTGGACAAACTGTTGGGGTCTTGTGCATATATGGAGAAACTAGAGCGTACCCTATTGCTGAGGTTAACATAAAAACTACCTGTGGTGCAGCGTGTCACAAGGTGAGCGTGGTTAAATCCCTGTTCCACAGTGTGATACTTGGAAGGGCTTTTCATCTGTTTTCGGACATGTGGAAAAGACAGAAGGTACCATGTCCTAAAAATGTTGTTTGTGATATGTTCCCCTGAACCTTTTGATCCTGACAATAAAGTACCAGCTGTAGGGGTGACCCAAGATGGTAATAAGAGTTTTCCCCTGTCTGTATTAGCTGGTGATGCTGAAGGTCAAAAGAGAGTTCCCGAGATGCCTGAGCTTGAGGTGTCATGTGAAAATTTTGGGACTGCTCAAATTAGAGATCCTAATTTGTCTCGCGTCAGAGAAAATATAAAAGTGATAAATGGTGAACCCCAATATCCAGGGGCTGAAAAGGAGTTTCCCTATGTAGTAGATTTTCCCTATGGAGTAAATTAAATACGGTGAAACATTGTTGGACAATTAATAGTGCCCCAGCCATATCAAAGAGTGGTTTTTGATTTGGCACATGTGTTAGGAAGACACCTAACGAGAAGACCAAAGAGCACATTCTACAGTGTTTCTATTGGCTTGGAACTGTTAATCGAGTTCAGGAGTATTGTAACTCCTGCCAAGAGTTTCAGTTAACTGCCCCTGTGTCACACTTCAGGAGTCCTTTGGTACTCCTACCTATTAAAGAGATACCATTTGAAAGAGTGGCCTTGGACTTGTTAGGTCCTGTCATAAAGTCTTCTAAGGGGTCATTAGTATATTCTAGTGGTGTTAGATTATGCTATTCTGAGTCTGTGCCCTTGAGCCTTACTGTACTTCGGCTTAGTTAATTGCCAAGGAGCTTTTTAATGTTCTCCCAGACAGTCATACCTAGAGAGATCCTGACAGACCAAGGAATTCCTTTTATGTCCAAGGTAATGAATGAGATGTGTAAGTTCCTGAAAAGTAAACACCTGCAAACCTCTGTGTATCACCCCCAGACAGATGGCCTAGTTGAGAGGTTCAATAAAACCCTTAAGGGCATATTAAAGAGGGTGGTTAGCAAGGATGGTAAAGATTGGGATGTTTGCAATCTGATTGGTACCCCAGTTCTCCACAGGTTTTAATTCATTTTGAGTTGGTGTATGGCAGACACCCATGTGGTCTCCTAGACATTGCTAAGGAAATCTGGAATCAGAAGCAAACTCCTTACAGAAGTGTAATTGAACATATTACCCTTATGCAAGACAGAATTGTGTCTGTAATGCCGATTGTAAAAGAACACTTACAACAAGCCCAAATGGCTCAAAGCCGTGTCTATAACAGAACGGCTAAATTCAGAACCTTTAGCCCATGTGACTGGGTAATGGTGCTGGTACCTACCGTGGAGAGTAAACTTCTGGCCAAATGGCAAGGACCGTATGAAATTATTGAATTAAAATGGGTGAAGTAAACTATAAGGCATACCAGCTGGGCAAGAGCAAGCCCAAATAAATATACCACATACAGTTGTGCTAAAAAGTTTACATACCCCGGCAGATTTTTTGTTTTTTTTTGGCCTTTTTTCAGAGAATATGAATGTTAACACAAAAACTTTTTCTCCACTCATGGTTAGTGGTTGGTTGAAGCCAATTATTGTCAATCTTCTTTGTTTCCTCTTTTTCAATCATAATGACAACAAAAAAACATCAAAATGACCCTGTTCAAAAGTTCACATACCCTGGTGATTTTGGCCTGATAACATGCCCAGAAGTTGACACAAAGGGGTTTGAATGGCTACTAAAGGTAACATCCTCACCTGTGACCTGTTTGCTTGTAATCAGTGTGTGTGCATAAAAGCTGAGTTAGTTTCTGTGATCCAGACAGACTGTTGCATTTTTTTCCTCCAGCCACTGACATTTCTGGATTGTGAGTCATGGGGAAAGCAAAAGAATTGTCCATGGATATACGGGAAAAGGTAATTGAACTGTATAAAACAGGAAAGGGATTCAGAAAGATATCCAAGGAATTGATAATGCCAGTCAGCAGTGTTCAAACTGTGATTAACAAATGGAAACTCAGGGGCTCTGTAAAATCCAAACCACAGTCAGGTAGACCAACCAAAATTTCAGCCACAAATGCCCGGAAAATTGTTCGGGATGCAAAGAAAAACCCACACATAACATCAGCTGAAATACAGGACTATCGGTGTGGCTGTTTCAAGATGCACAATAAGGAGGCACTTGAAGAAAAATGGGCTGCATTGTCGAGTTGCCAGAAGAAAGCCATTACTGCGCAAATGCCACAAAGAATCTTGACAAAAAAAAAAAAAAAAAAAAATCGAACTTTTTGGTCACAACCATAAACGTTACATTTGGAGAGGTGTCAACAAGGCCTATGATGAAAGGAACACCATTCCTACTGTAAAGCACAGAGGTGGATCACTGATGATGTGGGGATGTGTGAGCTTCAAAGGCACAGGAAACTTGGTCATAGTTGAAGAAAAGATGAATGTAGCACGTAATCAGCAAATACTGGAGGCAAATCTGCACTCATCAGCCAGGAAGCTGCGCATGGGACGTACTTGGATGTTCCAACATGACAACGATCCAAGACACAAGGCCAAGTCTACCTATTATTGGCTACAGCAGAAGAAAGTGAAGGTTCTGGAGTGGCCATCTCAGTCTCCTGACCCCAATATCATTGAGCAACTCTGGAGAGATCTCAAGTGCACAGTACATGCAAGACAGCCCTAGAATTTAGAGGAACTGGAGACTTTTTGCCAAGAAGAATGGGCAGTTTTACCATCTGAGAAAATAAAGAGCCTCATCCACAAAAGACTTCAAGCTGTCATTGATGTTAGAGGGGGCAATACACGGTATTAAGAACTGGGGTATGTGAACTTTTTTAACAGGGTCATTTTGATGTTTTTGGTTGTCAATGATTTAAAAAGAGAAAACACAGAAGTTTGACAATAAATGGCTTCAACCAACCACTAACCATGAGTGGAGAAAAAGTTTTTGTGTTATCATTCATATTCTGTGAAAAAAGGCCAAAAAAACAAAAAATTTGCCAGGGTATGTAAACTTTTTAACACAACTGTAAATTTGCTAAAACCCTATAAGGACAAAGATTCCTTGGCCTCAGTAAATACCCCTAGCAAGGTTACTACTCAAGTGGTAAGGTCTCCTGGTAAGACTTCACCTGAGTTACATATATCAGAGTTCCTATCTAGGGTACAGGTACAGGAGACAAAAGGATTTGTACTGAGAAATAATTTTGTATTTTCTGAATTGCCTGAACGCACCATGGTTACAGAACATTTTTGTCACTGAGCCGCAGGTACTTGCTAATCTAAAACCGTACATGGTACCTCTCTAGCTCGTAGATAAGCCATAACAGAGGAGGTCAAAAATATGCTAGCACTTGCGGTAATTGAGGAGTACAAGAGTGACTGGTCGAATCTCATTGTTCTGATTCCTAAGCCAGATGGTACCATCTGTAATGACTTCCGTAAGTGTTAACGTTTGATGCATACCCAAAGCCTAGAGTCAATGAGTTAATTGAAAAGTTCAGTCATGCTAGGTATTTCTCTAACCTTGACCTAACCAAGGGGATACTGGCAGGTACCTCTCACCAAAAGAGCTAGAAAAGAAACTGCATTTGTCACCCAAGATGGTCTCTTTCAATATGTGACTATGTCTTTTTGGTTTACACTATGTAAGGCAAGCGAGACCCTGCAGATCAACTGTTAGAAGGGACTGTGATGCTTTTGTCAGCGCCCTCACCCCTTTGCTATTTACATCGTATAGATGTCTTATAGTGACCGTGCACATAACCTGAGAAAAATTACAGCATTACAGTGGAGTGAGAGAGCTTAGCCATTAAGTGGGCTTTAGAATCTTTTAAGTACTATTTATTATTTAACTTTGGGGGGCAGATTTTGCTGGAAAAGTTTTCTGGTTCCATGTTGCATTTGAAGAGTACTAGTACAATGGAAATCTCCTAAAGGTAAACCCATTTCAGAAACTACAACCCTCACAGAATCTATCAAGGGATATTATGAGCATTTTGGCCCCATAGCTTTTTCACAAACTTTATTAACATTGGGACATGAAAGAGAGAGCCACTAACATACCAGTACAATGGAAACCCTCCAAAAGTGACTCCATTTTGAAAATTACATCCCTCAAGGAATTTATCAAGGGGAAGATCTAATCACATGAAGGGACAGTATAAAGACCTTTCTAATTATCTTTTTACTCATAGGCCGGCGACAGTGAGAAGGGGACATCCTCTACGTCTAGAGAAGAGGACATTTCACCAACATTGACAGGGATTCTTTACTGTGAGAGCAGTGAGGATATGGAACCTACTGCTGCCGGATGTCGTGATGGTGGATTGTGCAAGTTCAAAAAGGACCTGGACGCCTTTTTTGAACAGAAAAATATTACATGTTTCCAATTCTAACGCCTTCTGTAGCGCACAAATCTCTAATTCCAGCTCCAGAACTTTCTTCACTGCCACATTTTTCTGTACAGCTTCCATCTCAGTTTTTACTAGTGCACCTTGCAGCTCTGATTCTTTAGAGGTTAACAGGTTCTGCAGCGAGTCTCTCTCAGCTTCTAGTGCTGCCAGCTTTGAAGATAGGGCAGATGCCGACTGTTCAGTATTGGATAAAGACTGCTGCAATCGATCCAATTCTTCTCTTTTAGATTCCACTTCGGTTTTTAACTGTGCTATCTGAACAGTGTGCTCTTCCAACTTTATTGCTGACTCGCGCTTCACTTGATCCATCTGAAACTCCAGCTGTTCCTTGATGCGTGCAATTTCCTCCTGCTTGTTCACTTGCACCTTTAGCTTAGCAACAAGCATTTTTAGATCTACAATCTCAGCAGATAAATTAGACAGGTTTCCCTCAAACTGAATCTTCATGTCTTCTATCTGGAGGTCCAATTCTCTCTTGGCCTTTTCCAGCTTGTCATAAGCATTAGCTTTGTTCTCATACAATATCTGCACAGATTCCAGGTTTTTCTCAACTTCATCCTTAGAGCTAACCAAATCCTCCATTTCAGTGCGCAGTTGCTTGTTGAACCTCGCTAACTCGGCCTTCAATTCAAGGTCCTCTGCTTCAGCACGGTCACGTTCTTCTGCATATCTAGCAGAAAGAGTCTTCTCTTCACCAAGCAGCTGATCAAACTTTTTCTGCTTCCTTTCCAAATTTGACACAATCCGACGTTGATGATCACGATCTACACCTACATCTTCTAGTTCCTGCTGCAGTCTAATTTTCGTCTTCTCAAGTTTGTCATAAGCAGCAGCCTTCTCCTCAAACCGTTGATTTGTAGCTTCTAGCTCCTTTTGCAACTTTTCCTTTAGTTCTTCAACAGAGTCCAAGGACCCAATACTATCCTCCATTTTTCTCTTCATATCAGTCGCCTGAACCTGTAGTGTTGAAATCTGCTTTGTCAAATCTCTTTTTGCTATCTCCTCTTCCTCTAGTTGCTCAATGAAACCATTTTTCTCATCTTCCATTTGTTTTAGTTTTGTACTAAGGTCAAGCTTCTGACGGGTTTCTTCTTGCAAAAGTTCCTGAGTGTCCTGAAGCTGAGATTCTAGTGTAGAAAAATCTTTGGAAAATTCGATAAACTTGCTGTCTGCTTGAGAAAGAAGCCCTGTGACATTATTCAATTCCACCTGTAGTCTGTTTTCCTTGTCTAGCAGTTCTACTTGAAACCTGTCCCCTTCTGTGACTTTTAGTTGCATCACTTGAAGTTGAATCTCTACTTTTTTGTGACTCTCCTGTAAGGTTTGCACTTTTTGAGCATGGACAGACGACATCTCCATCAATTCTTTGTCTTTATTTTGCACCAAAACAGACAATTTCTCTTTATCTTCACAAGATCCTGACAGCGCCCTCTCCAGGCTACATATTCTAGCTTTGAGTTCCCTTTCTCTTTGTTCCAGAACTCCAGCTCTACTTCGCCATTCGTGGATTTCACTTCTCTCACGTTTAGCAGTTTCAAGGTCATCTCTTAATTTTTCAATGACATTCTCTTTGGCAATGGAGTCTTGAACATGCTGCTCCTTTAAATCCTGCAATTGCTTCTCAAGCACTTGCTTTTGCTCTACACTCTCTATACCTTTATTAGATAGAGCATCTTTCATTTCTGCAAACACCTTCTCAGTGACACAGTCCATTCCAGGCAAACCCAGTACCACATTTTCACAATAACTAGCATATGAACTCCTCATAGATTCAAGATCTTTCTCTAACTTAAGGTTCAACTTAAGGTTCTCTTTTTGTAATACCTCAAATTGTCATTTCCAATCAGATATTTCATCCTCATCAATGAACCTGACGGTTTTAATCTCATCTTGAAGCTGCTGTACCATAATATTTTCATCTTTGGCGCTTTGATGCACTCCCATATGAGACATACAGGTACAGTCAGCAGGGACATATTCCATCATAGAACAGAGGTGCTTTAGAAAAATTGAGTCACCGTCATGCAACCCTTTATCTTTACTTGCACTCCACATGCTCTGTTCCGGGTTTTGTGTCTCTCTGCATTCAGACTGCTGCACTAATAAACCTGAGCATAACTTCTCTGCTTTTTTACAAGCTGAAATTCTCTTTTTCTTGCCCATGGTTTACTAACAAGATTACACAATATTCCACAGCAACCTTGGGTTCAACCAGCAACAACTTTTTGCTATCTTCTGCAGTCACATGTATTCAAACAGTTAACTTATGTGGCACTACAACAACCAGCATTTTCTTCTATCTTCCACAGAAAACACCAACATGGCACCATAGCCTTTCACATAGACTTGTTTGCAATATCCAGCTTCTATACACATTGCATACTTTCTTGCCATCAGCAAAACACTTTACAGACTTCTGTGCCACAATATACACAAAGTCCATTCCCTGGATTCCTCTTCCAGAGTTTTACCTTCACCAGTTTTGCACACACTTTGCTATGTTGCAATTCACTCACCCCTTCCTGGGCTTCTCAGTTGAAATCACAGATTTCTTCCAGCTGTAGGCCACAATGCACACTTAGCAGTACTGCAGTCACCAATCACTTGTCTTCCAGGACTTGCGTGGATCTCTTTATGCCCGAATCCGTAGCACCATATGTGACAACTTGGGGAATTAGTCTCAAAATGGCGGCAGACTCCTGGTCCGGACAGCGGTGGTTCGTGGTACTGGGCGCCGGAAAGATAGCTTTCAGACGGTCCAAGTGTAAAATAAAAGTGGCTTTATTCAGCTTAACTGCAACATAGCAAAACAACAAAAAACCTAGGCCACAGTTAGGGTCCTAACTCACTCCTTGAGCCCCTAACTGTCCTGACTATTGCTCAGCTCCAGCAACAGTCCCCTGTGGACCCCAGCCCTTCTGGGACAGAGCCTCTCTTTCTGTCCTAGGCTTGTCCACCATCTCCTGCTCCCTGCAGGATACTCCAGCCCTTCTGGAGTTACGCGCCACACCCAAAGGTGTGGCTGAGGGCCTTTTCAGGGCTGGCCTGGGTCGCTCCCTAGCGCCCTCTAGGTTCACATCCTCACACACTGCAGAAGCTATTATTGTATATAGTAAGGGAAAAGGAAGGAGATCTGCCAGCTGTTTTTTAATGACCCTATAATCACTGCCTGCAAACAATGTGATAATTCACACAGGCAGTAATATATACAGTACATATATGCAGATATGAATACTCCCTAAATTCCCTTAGCAGTAACTAACTGAAGCAGAATCTGGCGGCTATTTTTGCCCCTAATATAATGCCAGTTGTCTGCTGCAGTACTGCCAACCAACTCCATAAAAGTTGGGATATAATGTGTTTCCTAGTAGTAGAGCCTCATCTGCTAGTTTTCTTTAGGCATCAGAGTACTAATGCAGCATGCCAGATGCTGCTGCTTTAAGTTGTTTGTCTTTTGTGCCTCTGGGTTGTGTTGGTATATTCCGTTCTATGTTAAATGTCATTGTTTTGCAGCTTTTCCCTATTGTTTTCCCCCTCAGTGTTCAAACCTTGCCTTGGTTTAGTCCTGACCTATCACAGGCCACCGGGCGGGGTTGTAGGGAGACCTAGTCTCCCCGGCGACGGTTGGTCTTCAGTCTAGTGTGTGCAGTTGGTGAGAGAGGGTACAGAGTATCCCTGCTCCTGCATCCTGCACTTGGACTAGGGCTAAATGGTCGCCTTCACAGCCCCCAGGAGGAACATCATCAGCCCCAGGCTCATCCAGAGACAGCCATGAGCAAGGGAGAGTAGCTGTACTTTTGGACATCTTTAGTGCTGTGCCAGGAGGAGCAGGAGAGGACCCTGACAGGAGGACCACATTCGGGCCTAGTCTACAGGTAACCAGATCCCTGTCAGGACTCCCTGTGACTCCATCCCCAGTATACCTAGCTGGGAGAGGCATGAGAGGAGGAGTAGTGGTGGACTATATCACAGAGCTTGTAACATCCCTGGGCACCCTCCTAGAACCAAGGCTGGTGAATTGGACACTGACATACTTCTACCCCCATTTGGAAGCTGCCGTTATCTGTTTTCCAGTTGCAAAATAAAAAACTGTTCTTGTTCAACTGCAGTGTTGGTCTCCTGAGTCATGCCTGTATTAACATCAGGGCCCTTCCGACCAACACCACACCGACTCAGAGAGGAGAGGTCCCCTCTCCAACTGGAAGCGCCCCGGGGGAAACAACTACTACCACCACCATCCGGCAGTGCTGCAAGACCCCCCTCGACTCTGTGTGGGCCTGGAGTGGTTGGTGAGTGTGCTCGGCCTAGTAGGTGGCACATCCTCCGCCAATATAACTCCCATCCAACGGTCTTCTGCATCTGGGTTCCTGCAATAATGTGTGTCCGGGGGGAGCCCTCCGATATATAATAGAGCTGGCTACCAATTTCCCCTGCTGCTATCTATATTGAGGAGTCACTAGCCTAGTAGTTATGTGTCAATAAACAAGAAGCCCCATTCTCTATGCGTTTTAACTTAAAGGGGTTTTCCGGCAAAAAGTCATTTTTCAAAAAAAGGTCTATTAGTGCTATTAATAGATTAATACGTCTACCCATGATGAGGTCAAAATACCCTTTGTGGGTCAGATGACCAGGTTCACCAGGTAACTGTCTATGTACCAATTGATATGAGCTAAGTGCTAGCAGCGACGGATAGACAGAATGTTGGTATATGTTCCTCTACTTAGCCGAATACAGGAATGCACTGAGCCTTTATTAAGACAACATAAGTTCATATAGCAGCAAATATAGGAAAGGGTTAACATAGCAACGTAAGTCCTCATGTTCAATCCTAATTGGTGTAGTATATCTTAAATGCATAGATAAAAGATATAAGCAGTTCCGTATATGGTCAGCCATCTCCTGTCTTGCGCTGTGATCCAGGGAGCTGTCTTCTGGAAGCAAGCCAAACTCATGTCTTCTTGGGACAAAGGATTCTCACTTTGGAATGCAGACATGTCTGGTAGTGTAACATTATATTACACTCAGTTTCAAGCATAAACAACCACATCTAGTATACAGCTTTAAGGATAACAATGTTTTTACACACAATACAGCTTAAGCAGATATAACAATTGTGGGGGAGGTAGCTCGGTAGCAGCCTAGGTACGGAACCAAACAGTCAGAGACAGTGACATGAAAACTCAGGTGCAACAGGTTTATTAAAAAAATGACAAAAAATAAATAAACCTTCACTTCAGGAAAACAGGCAAAACAATATCAGCCTTAACTTTAGGCACAAAATAAATAAACTCCTGCTCGTCTGAGCGGCTACCTAAACAAAATAACACTTACTAACCTGTGTGGCTTTCTGCCAGCCACACCAGCAAACAGTTTGGCACCGTAACAGAGTCTTTAGGAGATCAGGACAGATCCAGACACCTGCTCTCACTCCCCAGGATCTGCCCTCAAGTGCAGGCTCTGCAGGCCTATATGGGCCAGTAATGAGCCTCAAGACCCGCACCTGAGCTGGGGCTTACTCAAAACCCACCCTGGACCAGCCATATGACAAAACCCGGGGGCTGACATCCTGTCACCTTCTCACATACCCCCCCCTTTGTTCGGACCTGTAGGGGCGGACACCTCTAGCCAACATACAATGGACAGGGCATCGGCATTCCCCTGCAGCTTGCCTGCTCTGTGTTCCACTGTAAACTTGAAGATTTGTAAAGTTAGAAACCATCTGGTTACTCTGGCATTTCTCTCTTTGGTGTGGCACATCCAGGTAAGGGGAGAGTGATCAGTGACCAATTTAAAGTGCCCAGTAGGTAATACCTCAGGGATTCGAGGGCCCACTTAATGGCTAAACACTCCCTTTCCACAATACTGTAACTTTTTTTCTGGTGGTGTAAGTTTCCTACTCAGATAGGTAACCGGGTGCTCTTCACCACCCACCATTTGGGACAACACTGCGCCTAACCCCACATCAGAGGCGTCAGTCTGAACTATGAACTCTTTTGTAAAGTCAGGTGTAATCAACACCGGCTGCTTGCAGAGAACTGACTTCAACTCTTGAAAGGCCCCCTCAGCCTCTTCAGTCCACTTAACCATTACGGAGCTAGTTCCCTTAGTCAGGTCTGTCAGAGGGGCTGCAATAGCCGCAAAGTTAGGGATGAACCTACGATAATACCCTACGATTCCCAAAAAAGCTCTCACCTGCTTTTTATTCAAGGGTCGGGGCCAATTTTGGATGGCCTCTACTTTATTAGCCTGGGTTTTTATTACCCCTCGTCCTATTACCATCTGGTCACACATCAAAAAGGGGCAACCAAGGGGGGAAAAAAAAAAAAAAAAAAAAAAAAAAAAAAAAAAAAAAAAAAAAAAAAAAAAAAAAAAAAAAAAAAAAAAAAAAAAAAAAAAAAAAAAACAAATAAAATATCCATTTACTATTAAAACTTTATTATTATTATTATTTATTATATACCCCAGGTATTTGGCTTCTTCCAGACCCAAAGCACATTTTTTTGGGTTGGCGGTTAAACCATCTGCCCGGAGGGAATTTAGTATGGCCTGGACCTTTGGTAAGTGACTCTCCCAGTCCGTACTAAAGATGACAATGTCATCTAGGTAGGCTGAAGCATACCTTCGATGGGGCTTAAGGACTCTGTCCATCAACCTCTGGAACGTTGCTGGAGCCCCGTGTAAACCAAACGGCATAGTCACATATTGGAACAGGCCATCTGGGGTGATAAATGCCATTTTTTCTCTGGCCTCCTTAGTGAGCAGCATCTGCCAGTATCCTTTGGTTAAGTCGAGGGTGGAGAAATATCTGGCATGTCCCAACCTCTCGATTAACTCATCGATTCTGGGCATTGGGTATGCATCAAACTTTGAAACTTCATTAAGCTTACGGAAATCATTGCAGAACCTGATGGTACCATCTGGTTTAGGAATCAAAACAATGGGGTTGGACCAGTCACTCTTGGACTCCTCAATGACCCCAAGTGCCAACATCTCTTTGACCTCTTCTGATATGGCTTGTCTACGAGCTTCAGGTATCCGGTAAGGTTTTAGATTAACCCGTACCTGCGGCTCGGTGACAATGTCATGTTTTATCACATTAGTGCGTCCAGGCAACTCAGAAAACACATCATTATTTTTCTGTACAAACTCTTTGGATTCCTGTTTCTGTGCCTTAGATAGGGACTCTGATATTTGCACCTTAGGTGAAGCTTTAACAGGAGTCTTTACCCTTTCAGTTGTAACCTTGCCAGGGGTACCTACTACTGTCAATATTTCCCTGTCCTTCCAGGGTTTGAGTAAATTTATATGGTATATTTGTTCGGGCTTTCTCTTGCCCGGCTGGTATACCTTATAGTTTACTTCTCCCATTCTCTCAATAATCTCATATGGCCCCTGCCACTTGGCCAGAAACTTACTTTCTACCGTGGGGACCAATACCAACACCCGTTCACCTGGACTAATGGTCCTAAGTTTAGCCGTTCTGTTATAGACCAGGCTCTGAGCCATTTGGGCCTGCTCCATATGTTCCTTTACAATAGGCATTACTACCGCAATTCTGTCCTGCATCAGGGTAATATGTTCAATTACACTCCTGTAAGGAGTCTGCTCCTGTTCCCAGGTTTCCCTAGCTATGTCTAGGAGACCCCGTGGGTGTCTGCCATACACCAACTCAAACGGAGAAAAACCTGTGGAGGACTGGGGCACCTCCTGGATTGCAAACATTAGACAGGGCAATAGGCAATCCCAATCTTTGCCATCCTTGCTAACCACCCTTTTTAACATGCCCTTGAGGGTTTTATTGAACCTCTCCACTAGGCCATCTTTCTGGGGGTGATACACCGAGGTGTTTCAGGTGTTTGATTTTCAGAAGTTTACACATTTCTTTCATTACCTTGGACATAAAAGGAGTCCCTTGGTCAGTCAGGATCTCCTTGGGTATACCTGTCTGAGAAAACATATCAAAAAGCTCCTTGGCAATTAGCTTAGCCGAAGTATATCTTAAAGGCACAGCTTTAGGGTATCGGGTAGCATAATCTAACACCACTAGAATATACTGATGCCCCCTAGCAGAATTTACAACAGGTCCTACTAAGTCCATGGCTATCCTTTCAAAGGGTACCTCTATAATGGGTAGGGGTACCAAAGGACTCTTGAAATGTGACACAGGAGAGGTTAGTTGACACTCTGGGCAGGAGTTACAATATTCTTGAATGTGCTTATCAACTCCTGGCCAATAGAAACGCTGAAGAAGGCGCTCTTTGGTCTTTCCGTACCCCAGGTGTCCTCCTAACACATGTTTATGTGCTAAATCTAGAGCCACTCTTTGATAGGGCCGGGGCACCACCAATTGTTCGACAATTTCTCCCCGTGCCTGGTTTACCCTATACAATAGGTCCTGATTCATAGATATATAGGGGAACTCCTTGTCAGCCCCTGGATACTGAGGTTCACCGTTTACCACCTTGACATTTTCCTGAGCATGAGACAGATTAGGGTCTCTAATTTGAGCAGTCTCAAATTTCTCACAGGTCACCTCGAGTTCAGGCATCTCGGGAACCTCCTCCTGGCCTTCAGTATCACCAGCTAACACAGACACGGGAAAAAAACTACCATCTTGGGTCACCCCTACAGCTGGTGTTTCCCTGTCAGAATCAAAGGGTTCAGGGTTAACCTCAGGCAGGACATCATCAGTCTTACCATTTTTAGGACATGGCAACCCCTGCTTTTTCCACATAGCCCAAAACAAAGGAAAATCCCTCCCTATGATCACGATATCAGGTACAAAAATGGTAGGAGAGTATCCAAAAAAAGTGAGGTATGGAGACCGCGCTTCGCTAAGAATGCTTTTTATTAAACTCAATTACACAACGCGTTTCGAGGAATGAGTCCTCTTTATCAAGTATACTATGAACTGAATAAAAACAAACAAATATTTATGGAAAATTTATACTCATAAATAAATAAATAGATACATAAAAGGCTTATACTCATACCTAAATAAATAAATAGCTACATAAAAGGCTTGCTAAAAGCTCAAAAGGCAGTGTCAGAGGAACAAGTCATATAATAGGTTACTTATAGGGTTGTGGATTGAAGGGTGGAATGAGAAAGAGTAGTAGTTAGTACTTACCAGCCTGAAGCTATGGGCTGAAAGAGCTGAAGTGTATGAGGTGACCACTTGATTGAGGGTATATAAAGGTATGGCTAATAGGTCCTGCCTATAAAGGGGAGGGGTTTAGATAAAGAAGAAAAAAAAAAAAAAAAAAAAATGGATTGTTATGGGGTAGATGAAAGTATATGATAAATTTATATATAAGGTTACTTATAGGGTTGTGAATTGAAGGGTGGAATGAGAAAGTAGTAGTTAGTACTTACCAGCCTAAAGCTATAGGCTGAAAGAGCTGAAGTGTATGAGGTGACCACTTGATTGAGGGTATATAAAGGTATGGCTAATAGGTTTAGATAAAGAGAAAGGGGGAGAAAAAAAAAAAAAAAAGGGGATATATTATTTTATTTAGGGGTTCGTGATACGAAGAAGGATGATGTAGTGAATTGGGATATGTAACTGATAACTTTTGCGATTTCATGCATAGAACAGGAAAGGCGGATAGTCGTGTTTGAGGGAAGTTGGTGGATGTTTGAGTCTATCTATGAAAATGCTAAGCTTCTGATGTGTGTGACTGGATTGATAAAGTTATAACCATTGGGAAAAAAAAAAAAAAAATAAGGGACAATTACGGTGAAAAAGGTCAATGATGGGGGGAAAAAAAGTAAGTTAATTATTAAAAGATATAAAAATATATAGGAAAATAAAGGACTTGTGAGGAAGGGTATTCTAACAATCCTTCTCTCCCCCTTTCTCTCCTGCTTACACATATAATTAAAAATATACATATATATGCACATTTACATACAAACATTCATAAACACATACTTAAAGCAACGTTAGGATCCCTCATAAAACCTCCAATGATTTTTTAATCATATACAGATTCAAGAGCTTCGTTAAGACCGGCTGGTGTGAGGGAATTGAACTTAAATATCCAAAACATTTTTTCTTTTTAATTTTTCAAATCTATTGTTAGTATGTGTAGGAATATGATCCAGTGGAGTAATTCTAAACCCATCAAAGTTAGAATTATGTTTCAGAAGAGCATGTTTAGAGACACTATGCTTGAGAAAGCCATTTAATACATTGGATCTGTGTTTATTTAGCCTTTCTCTCAGGGGTCTGATGGTCCTGCCAATATACTGGAGTCCACAAGGGCATTCGAGTACATAGATGACATAAGAAGATGAGCAGTTGAAAAAGTAGTTAATCTGAAACGTTTCGCCTGTTACAGAACTCCTAATACTATTAGCTAGATGATTAATTGTGTTGCAACATTTACATTTCTTATGTTCGCATTTGAACACACCAACGCGAGGGAGGCATATAGCTCATCAGCCCTACCACCCCTGGGAAGATCGGATCACAACCTAGTACATCTCCGACCTGTGTACAAGCCACTTGTACGTAGAGAACCAGCTGTCACCCGCACAGTGAGGATATGGTCCGAGGAGAGTGATGAGGCTCTGAGGGATTGTTTTGACACAACCGCATGGGAAGTTCTGCAGGATTCTTATGGGGAAGATATAGAAGGACTCACACACTGCATAACGGACTACATTAATTTTTGTGTGGACAACACAGTACCCACAAAAGTGGTGAGGTGCTTCTCCAACAACAAACCATGGATTAACTCTGATATAAAAACACTACTTAAGGAGAAAAAGATGGCATTCAGGACAAGAGATAAGGAGGGGTTGAGGGAAGTACAAAAAGAGCTGAGGCATCAAATCAGGCAGGGAAAAGCCAGTTATAAAGAAAAAATGGAAAAGCAAATGGAAAGAAAAGACATAAGGGGGGTCTGGGAGGGGCTTATGTCAATTTCGGGTCATAAACAGTCTGTCTGCCAGATTGAGGCAGATGTTAATTGGCTTAATGAACTAAACCTATTCTTCAACAGATTTGATCACACACCAGCTCCTCCCACCCCAGTATGTCCTTCAGCTTCCCCCACCACAATGACTTCTCCCCATGCGGCCACTTCCCAACAGACCAGTAAATCCAGAAATCCGTCTTTATCTGGCCACAGTCTGACCTTCACACGGGCCCAGGTGAGGAAGGAGATGAAAAAGATCAAGGCGAGGAAAGCCGCAGGGCCAGATGACATCAGTGCAAGGCTAATTAAGACTTGTGGGGACCAGCTGTGTGGTATAATTACATATATGTATAATATGAGCCTGAGGCAGGAAATAGTCCCTGAATTATGGAAATCTTCTTGTGTGGTTCCAGTTCCAAAGAAACCCCACCCTATGGACCTCAATGACTACAGACCTGTAGCACTGACATCCCACCTGATGAAGATCTTGGAGAGATTGGTTCTCACACATCTCCGCCCTCTAGTGAGCCCCGCTATGGACCCCCTCCAGTTTGCTTATCGGCCGGGCATTGGGGTAGATGATGCCATCATCTGCACAGGGCTCTGTCTCACCTGGAGAAACCAGGGAACACAGTGAGAATAATGTTCTTTGACTTCTCCAGTGCTTTTAACACCATACAGCCCAGGTTATTGAGGGACAAGCTGGGCCTTGCTGGAGTGGACCACCACCTCTCCAACTGGATCCTAGACTACCTCACAAATCGACCTCAATACGTGAGAGCCCAAGACTGTGTGTCAGGTACCGTGATCTGTAATACGGGGGCACCTCAGGGTATGGTTCTCGCCCCTTTCCTCTTCACACTGTACACTGCAGATTTTAGGTGCAACTCATCCAGCTGCTACCTACAGAAGTATTCTGACGACTCTGCAATAGTAGCTCTCATCACAGACGGCGATGACAGGGAGTACAGAGAACTGAACCGGGATTTTGTGGACTGGTGCCACCGGAACCACCTGAAGATTAACGCGGGGAAGACCAAGGAGATGTTGGTGGACTTCCGCAAAGGCAGAAGCCCTCCTAAACCAGTGGACATCCTGGGGACGGGCATCGAGATTGTGAACACCTATAAGTACCTGGGTTTGCTCCTTAATAATAAACTGGACTGGGCAGATCATATGGAGGCCCTGTACAGGAAGGGCCACAGCAGGCTCTACCTGCTTAGGAAACTGAGAACCTTTGGAATCCGGGGGGCACTTCTTAGGACTTTCTTCAACTCGGTAGTGGCATCAGCCATCTTCTTTGGAGTGGCCTGCTGGGGGAGCAGTATATCAACCAGGGACAGAAATAAACTTGACAAGCTGATTAGAAAGGCCAGCTCTGTCCTGGGGAGCCCACTGGACCCAGTGCAGGTGGTGGGTGACAGAAGGATACTGTCCGTGGTGAGCTCCATGCAGAAGAAGTCCCATCCCATGCATGAGACTGTGATCGCGCTGAGCAGTACTGTCAGTGACCGACTGCTCCACCCTAGGTGTGAGAAGGAGCGCTATCGGAAGTCTTTCCTCCCCACCGCGGTTAGGCTGTACAACCAACACCGACCTAAGCGGAGAGCATTACACACAGAGAACTGAAATATCTCTCTGCCTGTTAAATCCCCCCCCCCCCCGCTACTTCCTATCTGTCTGTCGGCTATCAAAGTAGTGCCTCTTACCTTGGAACATTCCTGTACATGTTGTATTTGTATTTGTATCTGCTTATCTTTGCTGCTGTAACACACTGAATTTCCCCATTGTGGGACTATTAAAGGACTATTATTATTATTATTATTATTATTATAGAACTGTGATCATTATGTTTAGTGAGTGCTCTCAGTTTACTAGGAGCTAAAAGATTTTTCAGAGTTTTTGCTCTTCTAAAAGTAATGGATGGTTTGGAAGGGATATTAGCTTTAAGTAGTGGATCGTTTAGGAGTACTGGCCAGTGTCTATCAAGGATCATCCGGATTCTATTGTGTGCGTTATTTTAAGTCGTGATGAAATTGTGTTTATACTATCTGTCATTGTTCTTCTGAGAAGGAACCAGACAGTCAGACTGGGTTAAGGCCTGTGCTTTTGATTTCGCTGCTTGGATAATCCGTTTTGGGTAGTGTTTTTCTTGAAATCGTTTGAATAGAATTTCACTTTGTATTTTAAAATCTGAGCCATTAGTACAATTACGTCGAATACGTTTAAATTGGCCGAAGCGTACGTTGTCCCTCCATTTCCTATAGTGGGAACTTTGGTAGTCCAATAAACTATTGCAGTCAACTTTCTTAAAAAAGGTTTTGGTGTTTATACCATCAGGACCACCCATGAGTTCCAAATCAAGGAAGTCAATGGTGTCCTTTTTTGGTTGGCCACTTAGGGTAATTCCCCATTCATTATTATTAAGGTGTTTCGTAAATTCATGGAAGGAATGTTCCGTACCCTCCCATATAAATAGGAGGTCGTCAATGTACCTTTTGTAGAAAATGATATTATGCGACCAACAGTGTTCGCTCTGTATGAATGATTCCTCATAGCGCCCCATGTAGATATTAGCATAACTAGGTGCAAAACGGGTACCCATGGCTGTACCCCGTTTCTGTAGATAAAGTTTTGATTCAAAAGTGAATATATTGTGTTCCAAAATGAACTGAATGTTGTTTTCTGTTTTCTGTTCAGTGGGCATCGTGTGATCCATATGTAATGTTTGTGTTATCATTTCGATGCCTTTGGAATGGGGTATATTGCTGTATAGTGCAGAGACGTCGAGAGTTGCCCAAATATAATTGGGTTTCCATTGGATGGTCAGGAGTTCACTGATTAGATGGGTGGAATCTTTCAAGTAAGATGGAAATGGGTTACATATTTTTGTAGTTGTAAATCTATGTATTGTGAGAGGTTCCTTGTTAGTGCATTAACCCCGGAAATGATTGGTCTTCCTGGTGGATTTTCCAAATTTTTATGAATTTTGGGCAAGTGGTAGAATTGAGAAACTGAAAAGTCCTTGATTAATAGGAAGCCCTTTTCTTTATCTGTTATAATCCCTTTGGTATATGCATAATAATGAGTTCACGATACTTGATATAGTATAGGTCAGACGGGTCTTTGTGTAGAATTTGATAGTAATTAGAATCAGATAAAATCCGGTCGGCTTCTGTGATGTAGTCAGCCCTGTCTTGTATGACTACACCACACTACACCTACTGACCACACTACACCTTTGTCAGCATTTCTGATAACGATAGATTTATTATCAATCAAGGATTTGATAGCTGATTTCTCGGATGGGCGAAGGTTGGTTTTTACTTTAGAACCATGACATTGGTTAAGATTACGGAAATCATTGGCCACAAGAGAATAAAGCGACAAACACTAGCCCATGAACTAAAATCTCAGATTTATGCACTCACCCAAGAGATTGAACAACATAAACAACATCCTGATTTTATTCGCATGAATAGGGTTCTATACACTAGAACCCTCAACTTGGAACGCGAATTATTAGAACACAAAAACAATAAATTAAAAAGGGACCGCATGGACTACTCTAGAGGTAATATTAAATTTTGGTCTAAAAATTCCAAAACACGTGACAAATTTGCAAATAACAATTCGAACTATAAAACCCCCATTCCCTCACTGTTCAGTATCCAACCTAGAAAGCCCGATATCCAATCTAGGAATCCCAGATTCACAACCAAACCTAGGACTCCCTTGAACACTCAACCGAGAAATCTTACACACAAAATTCTCTTTCCGAATAGAAATATTTCAACCAACAAAACTTGGACTTCACCCGTTCAAGCTACCAGTGTTGCCACAACCCACACTGACAATACCAACATACGACTCATGTCCAATTCATCCATGAAATCTCTCCACAAACCCAATCAAGACAATTCTTGTACCAACACTCATGCACCAACGCTCTCTTTCTCTTCCCCCTACTCGGTTCCAATCTGTTAAACCTAAATACACACACCCAACTCCTCTAGAAGTAAATTCCACCACTGTAACCAATGACACCCCTCTAGACTCTCGAACATCACATACTCCTGAGCTAATAACTCTAATCGTACCAACCAATAAGACTCAT
>CAMRHE010001611.1:0-66733 GCA_947044405.1 Leptodactylus fallax
CACCACTACTATGGGGCAATATCTGAGAGAGCACCACTACTATGGGGCAATATCTGAGAGAGCACCACTACTATGGGGCAATATCTGAGAGAGCACCACTACTATGGGGGCAATATCTGAGAGAGCACCACTACTATGGGGCAATATCTGAGAGAGCACCACTACTATGGGGGCAATATCTGAGAGAGCACCACTACTATGGGGCAATATCTGAGAGAGCACCACTACTATGGGGCAATATCTGAGCGACACCACTACTATGGGGCAAATTGAGAGAGCACCACTACTATGGGGGCAATATCTGAGAGAGCACCACTACTATGGGGGCAATATCTGAGAGAGCACCACTACTATGGGGGCAATATCTGAGCGACCCCCTAGGGGCCACTGGAGGCACCACTACTATGGGGCAATATCTGAGAGAGCAACCTTACTATGGGGGCAATATCTGAGAGAGCACCACTACTATGGGGGCAATATCTGAGAGAGCACCACTACTATGGGGGCAATATCTGAGAGAGCACCACTACTATGGGGCAATATCTGAGAGAGCACCACTACTATGGGGGCAATATCTGAGAGAGCACCACTACTATGGGGCAATATCTGAGAGAGCACCACTACTATGGGGGCAATATCTGAGAGAGCACTACTACTATGGGGCAATATCTGAGAAAACACCACTACTATGGGGGCAATATCTGAGAGAGCACCACTACTATGGGGGCAATATCTGAGAGAGCAACCTTACTATGGGGGCAATATCTGAGAGAGCACCACTACTATGGGGGCAATATCTGAGAGAGCACCACTTCTATGGGGGCAATATCTGAGAGAGCACCATTACTATGGGGGCAATATCTGAGAGAGCACCACTACTATGGGGGCAATATCTGAGAGAGCACCACTACTATGGGGGCAATATCTGAGAGCACCACTACTATGGGGGCAAATATCTGAGAGAGCACCACTACTATGGGGGCGATATCTGAGAGAGCACCACTACTATGGGGGCAATATCTGACAGAGCACCACTACTATGGGGGCAATATCTGAGAGAGCACCACTACTATGGGGGCAATATTACCGTCAGGGGCAACGATTGTTATATAACAAAAATGTTGGTGAGTGCACCATGTGCGGCACTTAATATTGTAGTGGGCACTAACCGTGTGATACTAATATTTTCAGGGGGCTATCTGTACAACACTTTTATTTCTACAGTACGGTATTAGAGGTCCCTGGCCAGTACAGGAGACACAGTATTTGGGGTAGCAGCAGGACAACACTGTTAGGGCACCAAGATGGAGGGAATGATTGAAGTGAGTCACGTCTGGATGAAGTGTTCATGGTGGTCTGGGCTGAACAGAGAACATAAGGGTAAAGAACTTCTACAATTAGAGGAAACATCACCTGTAGTCATTGGTGGTAACAAATTTCCACATTAATTATGCGCTGCCTGCCCTAACCTCTGCTTATATTACCATATTAATTCTGTGCTGCCTGCCTTACCCTACTCTCTTCTTGTATTACCATATTAATTCTGCACCATCTGACCTAACCTTTGCTTGTATCAGCATATTAATTCTGTTCCGCCTCCTCTGACCTCTACTTGGATTACCATATTAATTTTGTGCCACCTGCCCTGACCTCTGCTTGTATCACCATATTAATTCTTTGCCTTCTGCCCTACCATTTGCTTGTATTAATATATTAATTCTGTGCCACCTGCTCTGACCTCTGCTTGTATCACCGTATTAATTCTGTATTGCCTGCCCTGACCTCTGCTTGTATCACTTTATTAAGTCTGTGCCATCTGGCCTGAGCTCTGCGTGTATCAGCATATTAATTCTGTATTGTTTGCCCTGACCTCCTCTTGTATCACCATATTAATTCTGTATTGCCTGCCCTGGTCTCTGTTTGTCTCACCATATTAATTCTTTGCCACATGACCTGACCTCTGCTTGTATCGCCATATTAATTCTGTATTGTCTGCCCTAACCTCTGCTTGTATCACCATATTAATTCTGCACCACCTGCCTTGACCTTTGCTTATGTCACCATACTAATTCTGTGCCGCCTGCCCTCACTTCTGCTTGTATCACCATACTGATTCTGCACCACCTGCCCTGACCTCTGCTTGTACCACCATATTAATTCTGTGTCACCTGCCTTGACCTCTGCTTGTATCATCATATTAATTCTGCACTGCCTGTCCTGACCTCTGCTTGTATCACCATATGCTGTATTGCTTGCCCTGACCTCTGCTTGTATCACCATACTAATTCTGTCCTGCCTGCCCTGACCTCTGCTTGTATCATCATATTAATTCTGCAGCATCTGCCCTAACCTCTGCTTGTATCGCCATATTCTGTATTGCTTGCCCTGACCTCTGCTTGTATCACCATACTAATTCTGTGCCACCTGCCCTGACCTCTGCTTGTATCACCATATTCTGTATTGATTGCCCTGACCACTGCTTGTATAACCATACTGATTCTGCACCACCTGCCCTGACCTCTGCTTGTATCGCCATATTCTGTATTGCTTGCCCTGACCTCTGCTTGTATCACCATACTAATTCTGTGCCACCTGCCCTGACCTCTGCTTGTATCACCATATTCTGTATTGCTTGCCCTGACCTCTGCTTGTATAACCATACTGATTCTGCACCACCTGCCCTGACCTCTGCTTGTATCGCCATATTCTGTATTGCTTGCCCTGACCTCTGCTTGTATAACCATACTGATTCTGCACCACCTGCCCTGACCTCTGCTTGGATAACCATGACGTTTGAAGTCTTCCAGTCCTAATCTCATACAGTACTTGAATTAGTCTCATGCCTGACCCCTGGTTCCATGCTCTGGGACCACTTCAGGAAGGTGTGACCTAAAGGCTAACTGCAGCAAAGTCCAGATCCCTGTATTGAGTGAATACTGTAGCGGTTACTTAAATAACACCCTTTGCAGAGGCCCAAAGTCAAATCAGTTTAGGTTCACAAGCTGCTGAGTGTCACACAGTGTCCTGATGGAGGACCTTGATCATGTGACTGCAAAATCATTGTAGGTCCAGCAGTTATACTAGTTGTGGAGTCAAAATCATTGTAAAACCTGTTATTACAAAAAAACATAAGGACATGCAGGGCTGGTGGTCTGCCCCTGTGATAGCCCGCTTTTCTACCTTTAGTGGTGGAGGCCCCTGCTCCTTCTGGGTGGTGGAGGTCCCTGCTCCTTCTTGGTGGTGGAGGTCCCTGCTCCTTCTGGTGTGGAGGTCCCTGCTCCTTCTTGGTGGTGGAGGTCCCTGCTCCTTCTTGGTGGTGGAGGTCCCTGCTCCTTCTTGGTGGTGGAGGTCCCTGCTCCTTCTTGGTGGTGGAGGTCCCTGCACCCTCTGCGTGGTCGCGACCCCCCAGCCTTTAAGTATAACTTCAATCTTTCAGAGGGACAAATCTGCAGCAAATGAATGTATTATAAGGCTCTATTCAGATCCCGTTTTTGCATCCGTTTTTTCGTATTCGTTAGACTCTAAGGTGTGATGTGACTACTGAATGGAGCTCTAGAAATCTTCTAGATCTGTGCTATGTCCCTCTCTGGGTGGAGTTTATTTGTCACATGACCATGCAAATCTGTAAACCGGTTCCCATATAGGCAAAGGGAAGTGACAAAAGGGGCGGAGTCTGACACCTACTTACTGTACACAGCTTGTGTGGGGGCGGAGTCCTGGATGGGTGTAAGGACACACCATTTCCTACGCTGTCTACACCACATGGAATTTAATGTGTCCATACCTGAAATAGTTAACCTGAGAATAATAACCGTAATCGTGAATATGTTCTGGGTCCCTTTAAGGGTAACCTGGCCCAGTCTGGGCGTGCTGCCCCCTCCTCACACAGTTTGTGCTTCCAGTCCCAGCAGGAGAGCGCCTCCCAGTGGATGGATTACAGCCTCTCCCTGCCGGCTGGGGATTAGCACACTTCTTATGTCAGGCGCAGCTTTGATATTTGCAGCCGGATTTCTCTGCTTTGTTCGGAGACTTTTAATGATTCCCCGCCATGAATTTTCATAAAGGGATAAGACGGGCGATTAGACAAGGCGGCGATGGGCAGAGACGCGGGCCGTGCCATCTCAGCAGCCGGATCCAATTACTAAATCCTTATTAAATATTCTATAAAATTCCATCAGCGCAGGCCTGGGAACGACACGAGCTCGCCACCGCCGCCGCCGCGCTGCACCGCGCACATTAAAAGAGGTTTAGTATTAAGTGTTCATGGCACAAAGTCTAAGTACCTGCAAGCCGCTTATCCAGCCTCACGCTAAATTTGTACAGTGGTGCCCCGGGTAATGTGGCTGGCAGTGCCAGGCGGAGCAGAGGCTTTCCTCAGATCCTGGTCACATGGCCGGGCGGCCGCAGGTTACTGTACAGACACCGAGTCACATGACACCCCGGGTAAGGCACAAATCACACTAGAAAATACCAAACTGACTCCTTAGGAATTCTCCAAAAATTTCAGGTTTGGCCAAAACTTTGGGAGTTCACCCAGAAATGATTATACCCGAACAAAACAGCGACACTCCCCTCCTCCACCTCTCTGGGGCGCCCACCTCCGGGTTTAGGGTCACCCCCAGAAACAGGTAGACTGGTAAAGGCCAGAAGATGCCCCGGAGTCAGGAAAGGTTAGAATCACTTTATTAAGTCATTACTCCCCGGGCCTCTGACTACTATGCCCTGGGGGTCAGAGGATACCCAGACTATAATAATAGCAGTCCCCATCGGTCCGAACTGACGCCTCAGGCGAGTGCCCGCTCTTATTGCCAACCATCAGTAAACGATACAAGGCTCTGTTCACACTGTATACCATGACTGTATCCACCCTGGCACATGCTGTACCGCAACGTATCCCAGCACCACAGAATAGTGCAGTATCCAATAGTCCCTGCAGACATAGGCTAAACCCATCAGAGGCAGCTGCACAAATCTCTGCAGATTTGCTACAATGTATCAGTCTACAGTGCAGGCTGCCGAGCTCACAGAGCATTGTCTAGACCGGATACAATTGTAACAAAGCCTCAGCTGAGAGCAGGATGAGCCATGGGCAAGGTTACACCGCGGTATTCACTGTCCGCAAATGGCGAGGAATCGAAACGTATCGAGTTGGAGAACATTTTATCGTACACATGTTAAAGGGGTCTTCGCAATCCCTAAAAAATGGAGTCTGGAAATCATCTTAAAAACCCAAACCATAACTCCCCTTTCCCAGGTCAGCCAAGTTTGTTTTCAAATTTTCCAAAAATTTCAGGTTTGGCCAAAACTGATATTTTTGGGGTTCGAAGCTGCTGACGTCACCTAGGAGGCTGGAAGAGGCCGGAGGACACCTGGGAAAGAAAACGGACGCTGGGAGGGGAAGGTGAGTGTCAGTGGTTATTATGGCTCTGCACCTCTGCGGGGTCTCCACACTGTCTGAACCTGTGGAGGCTCGTCCGTCTGTAGTGACCACCAGACTGTACCACCGGGTATACTCTGTCCGTCTCTGCACCTTGTAGATCACAGCAGGGCGGTCTCCGGGTCACTCACCTTATACCGCAGGTGGAGCAGAGATTATTGTCCCCTAGTACAAGCAGCATAACCAGAACAGATGGCGGTCCTGCGCCATGCCTGCCGGCGCTCTCTTCCCGCCGGTGATGCAGACGTCCCCCGCAGCGGTCTCTGATTCTTATGACATATATTATCATGTCATTGGGATTCCAAATTAAATAACATAGAGCTCGGCATTCTGGGAGCGGAGCCAGCGCAGCCTCCTACCTCTCTGAATCCTCCAAATTCCGTTCCGCTCTACAACGTCTGTAAATGAACAGAATCTGGGAAAAATTAAAAAATTTCATAGAACATGAAGATATGTCCATTGCACCTCTCACTCCGGCAGGTGACAGAGAGCCCGGACAGAAAAGTGATTGCTCCGATCGATTGTGATTGGCTGTGATCTGCTTTGTTTGGCTGTAATGGGCTTGGAGCACCTGGAATTGGCTCTGGTCAACTATGATTGGCTTTGATCGACTGCACTAGATCTAACCAGCTGTGATCTCTCTGACTAGCTATGATTAGATGTGATCAACTGTGATCGGTTCTTGTCAACTGGTATCAGCTCTGAGCACTTGTGTTTGGTTCTGATCAACTGTGATCGATTCTGATCAGATTTGATAGCTGTGATAGTTATGATCAGTTGTGATTGCTAATTGCTTGATCATTGTAATCAGCTCTGACCAGCTCTCCTGAGTATATGTACTATATATATTGAGATCCCCCTAGTGGTGACTGTATAATCTGTATGTAAAACCCCCAGTGGTGACGTATAACTGTATGTAGTGAGCTCCTCCTAGTGGTGACTGTATAATCTGTATGTAGTGAGCTCCCACTAGTGGTGACTGTATAATCTGTGTGTAGTGAGCTCCCTCTAGTGGTGTCTGTATAATCTGTATGTAGTGAGCTCCCTCTAGTGGTGACTGTATAATCTGTATGTAGTGAGCTCCCCCTAGTGGTGTCTGTATAATCTGTATGTAGTGAGCTCCCTCTAGTGGTGACTGTATAATCTGTATGTAGTGAGCTCCCTCAGTGGTGACTGTTATCACCTCCCCCTAGTGGTGACTGTATAATCTGTATGTAGTGAGCTCCCTCTAGTGGTGACTGTATAATATGTATGTAGTGAGCTCCCTCTAGTGGTGACTGTATAATCTGTATGTAGTGAGCTCCCTCTAGTGGTGACTGTATAATCTGTATGTAGTGAGCTCCCCCTAGTGGTGACTGTATAATCTGTATGTAGTGAGCTCCCTCTAGTGGTGACTGTATAATCTGTATGTAGTGAGCTCCTCCTAGTGGTGACTGTATAATGTGTATGTAGTGAGCTCCCCCTAGTGGTGACTGTATAATCTGTATGTAGTGAGCTCCCTCTAGTGGTGACTGTATAATATGTATGTAGTGAGCTCCCTCTAGTGGTGACTGTATAATCTGTATGTAGTGAGCTCCCTCTAGTGGTGACTGTATAATCTGTATGTAGTGAGCTCCCTCTAGTGGTGACTGTATAATCTGTATGTAGTGAGCTCCCTCTAGTGGTGACTGTATAATCTGTATGTAGTGAACTCCCCCTAGTGGTGAATGTATAATCTGTATGTAGTGAGCTCCCCCTAGTGGTGACTGTATAATCTGTATGTAGTGAGCTCCTCCTAGTGGTGGCTGTATAATCTGTATGTAGTGAGCTCCCCCTAGTGGTGACTGTATAATCTGTATGTAGTGAGCTCCCTCTAGTGGTGACTGTATAATCTGTATGTAGTGAGCTCCCTCTAGTGGTGACTGTATAATCTGTATGTAGTGTGCTCCCTCTAGTGGTGACTGTATAATCTGTATGTAGTGAGCTCCTTCTAGTGGTAAATGTAGGGGGTTTGGAGCTCTGTATCAGTACATTTTATCTCCGGCTTTTATAGTCTTTGGAGTATTTTTGTATTTCTGGATCTTTAGGATTCTGCGGTATTTCTAGATATCTTGTAGCCCCCTCACTATATATTATACAATTACTTGCATCTTGGGGGAACCTCTGCAGAGCGTCTGGATTGGAATGTGAGGACTGTGGGAATTGTGACCCACGGCTGTTTGTTTTGGCCCCATCGCCATGGTTACTGGTCTCGCTGCCATTAATTCTCTCCTTTACTGCTTGGCTTATTTGCGATATATAATTTTTATGGTAATTTCGTTTTTTTTTTTGTCTTCGCGCTGGGATATGAGAATATTGTATATTGGGTGCAGAGGTAATGGCAGGGACACGGCGGGCGTTATTAACGTCTTGTGGGTCTCGGCTGATTTAAGGCTCCTTCATTATTTGTAATGCTGGACTAATTTCCTCAGGATTTAGTGGGGCGCTCGGCACAGCCCTCGCGTACACCAGAGCCCGAGCCGCACAATACAGCGGCGAGAACCTCGCAGTGTAAATAGTGAGACGTGTAAGAGGCCGAGATCAGCGGCGGATATTAATATTAACTAATGTGCAGCAGGTGACAAGTGACGGGAAAACCGGCCCCAAACCGCGCCATTCACCAAGATCTACCCCAGGGAGTGTGGGAAGTGGAAAAGTATTGTTAATATCTCACACCTAGCAGAAGGAAGAGAAGATAATGTGTAATAATATGTGTGTGTCCATAAATAGATAGATATGTGATAGATAGATATGAGATAGATAGATAGATAGATAGATAGATAGATAGATAGATAGATAGATAGATATGAGATAGATAGATATGAGATAGATAGATAGATAGATATGAGAGATAGATAGATAGATATAGTATAGATATAGATAGATAGATAGATAGATAGATAGATAGATATGAGATAGATAGGATATAGATAGATAGATATGAGATAGATAGATAGATAGATATGTAGATAGATAGATAGATAGATATGTAGATAGATATGAGATAGATAGATAGAGATGAGATAGATAGATATTAGATAGATAGATATTAGATAGATAGATAGATAGATAGATAGAGATAGATAGATAGATTGAGATAGATGGAGATAGATAGATATGATATGAGATAGATAGATATGAGATAGATAGGATATAGATAGATAGATATGAGATAGATAGATATGTAGATAGATAGGATATAGATAGATAGATATGAGATAGATAGATAGATAGATAGATAGATAGATAGATATGAGATAGTAGATTAGATAGATAGATATGAGATAGATAGATAGATATGAGATAGATAGATAGATGATGAGATAGATAGATAGATAGATATAGATAGATAGATAGATAGATAGATAGATATGAGAGAGATAGATAGATAGATAGATATGATAGTATGAGATAGATAGATAGATAGATATATATGAGTAGATAGATAGATAGATAGATATATATGGAGAGATAGATAGATAGATAGATATGAGATAGATATGAGATAAATAGATAGATAGATATGATGATGAGATAGATAGATAGATGAGATAGATAGATAGATAGATATGAGATAGATAGATAGATAGTATAGTGGAGATAGATAAATAGATAGATAGATAGATAGGAGATAGATAGATAGATAGATAGATAGAGAGATAGATAGATAGATAGATAGATAGATAGATAGGTATGAGATAGATAGATAGATAGATAGATAGATAGATAGAGTTGAAACCAGAAGTTTCCATACACTATGTAAAAAGACACATCTGGATGTTTTTCTCACTATCTGACATGAGATCAGAATAAACCTTTCCCGTTTTAGGTCATTTAGGATTACCAAAATTATTTATATTTGCCAAATGCCAGAATAATGAGAGAGAGAGAATTTTTAAGACATTTTTATGACTTTCTTATCCATTTCCTTAGTATTTGGTCCCATTGCCCTTACACTGTATGACTTGGGTCACACGTCTTGGATCTCCTTCCACAAGCTTCTCAGTTGGTAGGAATTTGGGCCCATTCCTCCTGGTGTCACTGAGCCATGTTTGGAGGCCGCCTCGCTCGCACCGGCCTTTTCTATAGGATTGAGATCAGGGCTTTGTGATGGCCACCCCAAAACACTGACTTTGTTCTCCTGAAGCCATTTTGTAACCAGTTTGGCAGTAGCTTCGGGTCATTGTCCATTTGGAAGACCCATTTGCACCCAGGTTTTATCTTCCTGGTTGATGTCTTGAGATGTTGCTTCAGTATTGCCACATAATGTTCTTTCCTCATGATGTCATCTGTTTTGTGCAGTGCACCAGTTCCTCCTGCAGCAAAACAACCCCACAACATGACGCTGCGCCCCCGGGGGTCACAGTTGGGAGGGTGTTCTCAGGCTTACAAGCTTCTCCCTTTCTCCTCCAAACGTAACGATGGTCATTATGGCCAAACAGTTCAGTTGTAGTTTGGTCAGACCACAGGACAAGTCTCCAGATATGAAGGTCTTTGTTCCTGTTGCTTCTTTATGTTTCTTTTGGCGTAATGGCGTCTTCCTGGCAGAGTGGCCTCTCAGCCCAGAGTCATATAGATCTATATACTATATATATATATATCTATATATATATATACACACACACATGTATGCACAGCCCAGAGTCATATATATATTTATATATATATATATACACACACACATGTATACACAACCCAGAGTCAGATATATATGGTGTCTTCCTGGCAGAGCGGCCTCTCAGCCCGTGTCCATACAGTCCTCGTGTCACTGTGGATAATGACACCCTCTTACCAGCTTCAGCATCTTCACAAGGTCTTTTGCTTTTGTTCTTGGGTTGATCTGCACATTTCGTACCAAAGCCCGTTCATTCCTGGGACACAGAACCCGTCTCCTTCCTGAGTGGTATGATGGCTGGACATTCCCATCTTGTTTGTACAGATGGACGAGGCACCTTCAGGTATCTGGAAATTGCAGCCAAGGATGAACCAGACTTGTGAAAGTCCCCAATTCTCTTCCTGATATCTTGGCTGATTTCTTTAGACTTTCCCATGATGTTTCATAAAGAAGCAATGTGTTTCAGGTGTGCCTTAAAATACATCCACAGGTGTGTCTCTAATTAACTCAGATGTTGCCAATAAACCTATCAGAAGCTTCCAAAGACATGACATCATCATATGGGCTGTCCCAAATTGTTTAAAGGCAAAGTAATCTTAGTGTATGGAAACTTTTGACTTTAGAATGTAATAAAAATGTCTTAAAAATTCTCTCTCTCTTATTATTCTGGCATTTGGCAAATATAAATAATTTTGGCAATCCTAATTGTCCTAAAACGGGAAAGGTTTATTCTGATCTCATGTCAGATAGTGAGAAAAACATCCAGATGTGTCTTTTTATATAGTGTATGAGGGATAGATATGAGATAGACAGACAGTACAGGAATTATTTACTCTGTGATGTCACAGTACAGGGATAATACACACAGTGATGTCACAGTACAGAGATAATACACACAGTGATGTCACAGTACAGAGATAATACACACAGTGATGTCACAGTACAGAGATAATACACACAGTGATGTCACAGTACAGAGATAATACACACAGTGATGTCACAGTACAGGATAATACACACAGTGATGTCACAGTACAAAGATAATACACACAGAGATGTCACAGTACAGGGATAATACACAGTGATGTCACAGTACAGGATAATACACACAGTGATGTCACAGTACAGGATAATATACACAGTGATGTCACAGTACAGGATAATACACACAGTGATGTCACAGTACAGGGATAATATACACAGTGAAGTCACAGTACAGGATAATACACACAGTGATGTCACAGTACAGGGATAATACACACAGTGATGTCACAGTACAGGGATAGACAGGAAATACACACAGTGATGTCCAGTACAGAGATAATCCACAGTGAGCACGACAGGTATCCACAGAGGTCACAGGATAGATACACACAGTGATGTCACAGTACAGAGATAATACACACAGAGATGTCACAGTACAGGGATAATACACAGTGATGTCACAGTACAGGATAATACACACAGTGATGTCACAGTACAGGGATAATACACACAGCGATGTCACAGTACAGGATAATACACACAGTGATGTCACAGTACAGGGATAATACACACAGCGATGTCACAGTACAGGGATAATATACACAGTGAAGTCACAGTACAGGATAATACACACAGTGATGTCACAGTACAGGGATAATACACACAGTGATGTCACAGTACAGGGATAGTACACACAGTGATGTCACAGTACAGGGATAATACACACAGTGATGTCACAGTACAGGATAATACACACAGTGATGTCACAGTACAGGGATAGTACACACAGTGATGTCACAGTACAGGGATAATGCACACAGTGATGTCACAGTACAGAGATAATGCACACAGTGATGTCACAGTACAGGATAATGCACACAGTGATGTCACAGTACAGGGATAATACACACAGTGATGTCACAGTATAGAGATAATACACACAGTGATGTCACAGTACAGGATAATACACACAGTGATGTCACAGTACAGAGATAATGCACACAGTGATGTCACAGTAAAGGGGTTATCTTCTCTCTGATGTCACAGTACACAGATAATGCACACAATGTTGTCACAGTATATAGGGAATATAACAGTACAGAGAAGGGATTGTGTTCGGTGTTACATTCAGTTTTTATGCCCCTCCCCCTTCTGTGGTGATTATTATCTGTAATTTATGCATAGATATGGGCCTGGAATAGTTGCTGTGCCCGCCACCCTGGTAGGAACTAGAGATGAGAGAACTAGTTCGTAACTAGGCAATTTTCAAAAAATTTTAGGTTTGGCCAAGCTTAAAAAGTTTGGGGTTCACTCCTCATGAATCTTTTCATGCTCTGGGATCCCTTTATTAATTGGAGGTGACGTGCGGAGAAAATAATAATCACTGATATTCACCTTCCCTCACCTTTCCTGAGCTCCGGGCTTCTTTCTCCTGTGTCTCCAGCTTCTTAGTCTCTCCCCTGTGACATCCGCAGCTCCAGTGGTCTCTACTTAGGCCTGTGATTGGGCCTCCATGGTCACATGAGGTATGCCAACATCATGAGGCTTGCAACAAAGTGTCCTGGTGCTTACATGTGACCACTAAGGCCCAATCCCAGGCCTCAGAGGTGACCACTGGTGTCAGCCAGGAGGCCAGAAGGTGCCCGGGAAAGCACACAGGATACCTGGAGGGGGCTCAGAAGAGGTGAGGGAGGGGAGTATCAGCACTTATTAATTGTCTGTCTCCTCTCTTGGGCATTCTATTATTACATTGCAGGGTCTGAAGAGACCGAACAACCTTGTGGACGAATCTTGTGAATACTCACAAAATGAATCTCATGAGGTTTTGCCATCTCTAGCAGTAACGTCCATGGACATCAGATGTCTTTACTAAGAGAAAGAAGCTCTTAGAAAGGATTGGAGGGAAGTGGAAGGTGAAGATCCCTCCTTGGTGGAGGCCGCCGGCCAGCTGTCCTGCTGTCCTACCGCCCGGTGATGAATGGTGGAGAGTCTACAGGGCTGAGGTCCATCTCACCTACTAATGGGCATATACCAGGATTCCCAGCTCCGACACCAAGGGGTGCCAAGTACTCAGACTAATGTCCTCCAGCGAGTTCTTAATCATAAGTCAGTTTGTGTAATTTTCCCCCTCCTGATCATAAGTCAGGATGAAAAATGCCTCAAGTCATTGGGATTTTACATCCCTCATAAAGCACCTGAGGAGGAGTCTATTTAACTGTCACCAGCTTTTATGGTGACACCTCGTGTAATGACGGCCGAGCTGTTCCCCGGCCTGGATGACATGTGGGATAAGATGTCTCTCCTGAAGTGTTTATACAGGCTAATATTAACCATGAGCAGGAGGCGTCTGACAGAGCAGGTGGTGGAATGTCCGCTGCTAAGGACCTCGTAGACGGCAGACCCTAGAAGACATAGCAGAGCCGTCACCTGTACAAATCACTAAATACATGTAAAGGGCTTGTCCCGCAGTAGAGAAACATGGCTGTGTTCTTCCATAATGAGGCCGAGTCACATATTTTACTGCATGTTTAGTCCTGTCCGATATATCAGAATTGCCCACGAGATAGATGTAAAGTTTTCTGTAAGATAATGAAGTGTGACATCTATGAAAGATTTTCTTAAGGTGTCTTGGATCTACAGTATCTTCTGAGGAACCTTGACCAAAACTGTTCTTAATACTTCAAGTTGTAATATTATTTAGCACCAAGAAAATCCCATCGTCTGGATTCTTATTATTGTCTGTAGTCTTATCATTGTCTTTAGTCTTATTATTGTCTTTAGTCTTACCATTGTCTGGAGTGTTATTATTGTCTGGAGTCTTATCATTGTCTTTAGTTTTATTATTGTGTTTAGTCTTATTATTGTCTGAAGTCTTATCATTATCTGGAGTCTTATTATTGTCTGTATTCTTATTATTGTCTGGAGTCTTATTATTGTCTGGAGTCTGTTATCATTGTCTGGAGTCTTATTATTGTCTGGAATCTTATTATTGTCAGGAGTCTTATTATTGTCTGGAGTCTTTTATCGTTGTCAGGAAACTTATTGTCTGGAATCTTATTATTGTAAGGAGTCTTATTATTGTCTGGAGTCTTATTGTCTGGAGTCTTATTATTGTCTGGAGTCCTATTGTCTGGAGTCTTATCGTTGTCTGGAATCTTATTATTGTCTGGAGACTTATCATTGTCTAGAGTCTTATTATTTTCTGGAGTCTTATTATTGTCTGTAGTCTGTTATCATTGTCTGGAGTCTTATTATTGTCTGGAATCTTATTATCGTCAGGAGTCTTATTATTTTCTGGAGTCTTATCATTGACTGGAGTCTTATCATTATCTGGAGTCTTATCATTGTCTGGAGTCTTATTGTCTGGAGTCTTATTGTCTGGAGTCTTTTATCATTGTCTAGAGTCTTATCATTGTCTGGAGTCTTATCATTGTCTGGAATCTTATTATTGTCTGGAGTCTTATCATTGTCTAGAGTCTTTATCATTGTCTGGAATCTTATCATTGTCTGGAGTCTTATCATTGTCTGGAGTCTTATCATTGTCTGGAGTCTTATCATTGTCTAGAGTCTTATTATTGTCTGGAGTCTTTTATCATTGTCAGGAGTCTTATCATTGTCTGGAGTCTTATTATTGTCTGGAGTCTTTATCATTTTCTGGAGTCTTTTATCACTGTTAGTGATTTCTTACTGTTCTGTAGGAATGTTATGGCTGATCATTCAATGATATCCTTAAATTTTAGTAGTTCTTGACTTGAGAGTCACCATCAGCTACTTTATGGGCATCTTATTTTCTGGAGTCTTTTATCATTGTCTGGAGTCTTATTATTGTCTGGAGTCTTAGTATTGTCTGGAGTCTGTTATCATTGTCTGGAGTCTTATTATTGTCTGGAATCTTATTATTTTCAGGAGTCTTATTATTGTCTGGAGTCTTTTATCGCTGTCAGGAGACTTATTATTGTCTGGAATCTTATTATTGTAAGGAGTCTTATTATTGTCTGGAATCTTATTATTGTAAGGAGCCTTATTATTGTCTGGAGTCTGTTATCATTCTCTGGAGTCTTATTATTGTCTGGAATCTTATTATTGTCAGGAGTCTTATTATTGTCTGGAGTCTTTTATCGCTGTCAGGAGACTTATTATTGTCTGGAATCTTATTATTGTAAGGAGTCTTATTATTGTCTGGAATCTTCTTATTGTAAGGAGCCTTATTATTGTCTGGAGTCTGTTATCATTGTCTGGAGTCTTATTATTGTCTGGAATCTTATTATTGTAAGGAGCCTTATTATTGTCTGGAGTCTGTTATCATTGTCTGGAGTCTTATTATTGTCTGGAATCTTATTATTGTAAGGAGTCTTATTATTGTCTGGAGTCTTATTGTCTGGAGTCTTATTATTGTCTGGAGTCCTATTGTCTGGAGTCTTATCGTTGTCTGGAATCTTATTATTGTCTGGAGACTTATCATTGTCTAGAGTCTTATCATTGTCTGTAGTCTGTTATCATTGTCTGGAGTCTTATTATAGTCTGGAATCTTATTATCGTCAGGAGTCTTATTATTTTCTGGAGTCTTATCATTGACTGGAGTCTTATCATTATCTGGAGTCTTATCATTGTCTGGAGTCTTATCATTGTCTGGAGTCTTATTGTCTGGAGTCTTATTATTGTCTGGAGTCTTTTATCATTGTCTAGAGTCTTATCATTGTCTGGAGTCTTATTGCCTGGAGTCTTATTAATGTCTGGAGTCTTATCATTGTCTGGAGTCTTATTGTCTGGAGTCTTATTATTGTCTGGAGTCTTTTATCATTGACTGGAGTCTTATCATTGTCTGGAGTCTTATTATTGTCTGGAGTCTTATCATTGTCTAGAGTCTTATCATTGTCTGGAATCTTATCATTGTCTGGAGTCTTATCATTGTCTGGAGTCTTATCATTGTCTGGAGTCTTATCATTGTCTAGAGTCTTATCATTGTCTGGAGTCTTATCATTGTCTGGAGTCTTATATTTGTCTGCAGTCTGTTATCATTGTCTGGAGTCTTATATTTGTCTGGAGTCTTATCATTGTCTGGAGTCTTATATTTGTCTGGAGTCTTATCATTGTCTGGAGTCTTATCATTGTCTAGAGTCTTATTATTGTCTGGAGTCTTTTATCATTGTCTAGAGTCTTATCATTGTCTGGAGTCTTATTATTGTCTGGAGTCTTATCATTGTCTGGAGTCTTATTATTGTCTGGAGTCTTTTATCATTGTCAGGAGTCTTATCATTGTCTGGAGTCTTATTATTGTCTGGAGTCTTTATCATTTTCTGGAGTCTTTTATCACTGTTAGTGATTTCTACTCTTTGTAGGAATGTTATGGCTGATCATTCAATGATATCCTTAAATTTTAGTAGTTCTTGACTTGAGAGTCACCATCAGCTACTTTATGGGCATCTTATTTTCTGAAGTCTTTTATCATTGTCTGGAGTCTTATTATTGTCTGGAGTCTTAGTATTGTCTGGAGTCTGTTATCATTGTCTGGAGTCTTATTATTGTCTGGAGTCTTTTATCGCTGTCAGGAGACTTATTATTGTCTGGAATCTTATTATTGTAAGGAGTCTTATTATTGTCTGGAATCTTATTACTGTAAGGAGTCTTATTATTGTCTGGAGTCTGTTATCATTGTCTGGAGTCTTATTATTGTCTGGAATCTTATTATTGTCAGGAGTCTTATTATTGTCTGGAGTCTTTTATCGTTGTCAGGAAACTTATTGTCTGGAATCTTATTATTGTAAGGAGTCTTATTATTGTCTGGAGTCTTATTGTCTGGAGTCTTATTATTGTCTGGAGTCCTATTGTCTGGAGTCTTATCGTTGTCTGGAATCTTATTATTGTCTGGAGACTTATCATTGTCTAGAGTCTTATCATTGTCTGGAGTCTGTTATCATTGTCTAGAGTCTTATTATTTTCTGGAGTCTTATTATTGTCTGTAGTCTGTTATCATTGTCTGGAGTCTTATTATTGTCTGGAATCTTATTATCGTCAGGAGTCTTATTATTTTCTGGAGTCTTATCATTGACTGGAGTCTTATCATTATCTGGAGTCTTATCATTGTCTGGAGTCTTATCATTGTCTGGAGTCTTATTGCCTGGAGTCTTATTAATGTCTGGAGTCTTATCATTGTCTGGAGTCTTATCATTGTCTAGAGTCTTATTATTGTCTGGAGTCTTATCATTGTGTAGAGTCTTTATCATTGTCTGGAATATTATCATTGTCTGGAGTCTTATCATTGTCTGGAGTCTTATCATTGTCTGGAGTCTTATCATTGTCTAGAGTCTTATCATTGTCTGGAGTCTTATCATTGTCTGGAGTCTTATATTTGTCTGCAGTCTGTTATCATTGTCTGGAGTCTTATATTTGTCTGGAGTCTTATCATTGTCTGGAGTCTTATATTTGTCTGGAGTCTTATCATTGTCTGGAGTCTTATCATTGTCTAGAGTCTTATTATTGTCTGGAGTCTTTTATCATTGTCTAGAGTCTTATCATTGTCTGGAGTCTTATTATTGTCTGGAGTCTTATCATTGTCTAGAGTCTTATTATTGTCTGGAGTCCTATTGTCTGGAGTCTTATCGTTGTCTGTAATCTTTTTGTCTGGAGACGATCATTGTCTAGAATCTTATTATTGTCTGGAGACTGTTATCATTGTCTAGAGTCTTATTATTTTCTGGAGTCTTATTATTGTCTGTAGTCTGTTATCATTGTCTGGAGTCTTATTATTGTCTGGAATCTTATTATCGTCAGGAGTCTTATTATTTTCTGGAGTCTTATCATTGACTGGAGTCTTATCATTATCTGGAGTCTTATCATTGTCTGGAGTCTTATCATTGTCTGGAGTCTTATTGTCTGGAGTCTTATTATTGTCTGGAGTATTTTATCATTGTCTAGAGTCTTATCATTGTCTGGAGTCTTATTGCCTGGAGTCTTATTAATGTCTGGAGTCTTATCATTGTCTGGAGTCTTATCATTGTCTGGAGTCTTATTATTGTCTGGAGTCTTATCATTGTCTAGAGTCTTTATCATTGTCTGGAATCTTATCATTGTCTGGAGTCTTATCATTGTCTGGAGTCTTATCATTGTCTGGAGTCTTATCATTGTCTAGAGTCTTATCATTGTCTGGAGTCTTATCATTGTCTGGAGTCTTATATTTGTCTGCAGTCTGTTATCATTGTCTGGAGTCTTATATTTGTCTGGAGTCTTATCATTGTCTGGAGTCTTATATTTGTCTGGAGTCTTATCATTGTCTGGAGTCTTATCATTGTCTAGAGTCTTATTATTGTCTGGAGTCTTTTATCATTGTCAGGAGTCTTATCATTGTCTGGAGTCTTATTATTGTCTGCAGTCTTTATCATTTTCTGGAGTCTTTTATCACTGTTAGTGATTTCTACTCTTTGTAGGAATGTTATGGCTGATCATTCAATGATATCCTTAAATTTTAGTAGTTCTTGACTTGAGAGTCACCATCAGCTACTTTATGGGCATCTTATTTTCTGGAGTCTTTTATCATTGTCTGGAGTCTTATTATTGTCTGGAGTCTTAGTATTGTCTGGAGTCTGTTATCATTGTCTGGAGTCTTATTATTGTCTGGAATCTTATTATTTTCAGGAGTCTTATTATTGTCTGGAGTCTTTTATCGCTGTCAGGAGACTTATTATTGTCTGGAATCTTATTATTGTAAGGAGTCTTATTATTGTCTGGAGTCTTATCATTGACTGGAGTCTTATTATTGTCTGGAGTCTTTTATCATTATCTAGAGTCTTATCATTGTCTGGAGTCTTATCATTGTCTAGAGTCTTATTATTGTCTGGAGCCTTATTATTGTCTGGAGTCTTATTATTGTCTGGAGTCTTATCATTGTATGGAGTCTTTATCATTGTCTGGAGTCTTTATCATTGTTTGGAGTCTTATCATTGTCTTTAGTCTTATTATTCTCTGGAGTCTTATTATTGTCTGGAGTCTTTATCATTTTCTGGAGTCTTTTATCACTGTTAGTGATTTCTACTCTTTGTAGGAATGTTATGGCTGATCATCCAATGATATCCTTAAATTTTAGTAGTTCTTGACTTGAGAGTCACCATCAGCTACTTCATGGGCATCTTCTCTTGGATGTGTCTTCTTCTGCTTGGACTTCTTTACTGCTCATTACCAATGTCTGGAGACGTCTTAGAATATACAATATCTCCTCTGAATCCAGTACCTGGGCAATGAAAATCCACCCAAGGAGGAGTCTATTTAACAGTTTCCAGCTCTTATAGTGACACCTCATGTAATGACAACCGAGCTGTTCCCCGGCCTGGATGACATGCTGGAAAAGACGTCTCTCCTGAAGTGTTTACACAAGCTAATATTATATTTGAGTGGAGGCAGTGGTGGAAAGTACACTGCTGAGGACCTTGTAGACTTCATCATAGAAGACCAAGCAGATCCTCTGAAAATTCATGTCCAGGCGTTGTCCAGGAGTGGTTAAACATGACTGCTTTCTTCCTGAGTCAAAGCAAATCCATTAGGTTCTTGATAAAGATGAGTAAATATCTAAAAATTTGTTTTGGTGACATATGTTTGACTTAGGGTGACGTTTCTAAAGGTCATCCAAAATCGAAAGTGCCAAGAAAAGTTGCTATGAAAAGTAGTATAAAAGTGAAGGCAGTAGAGGCTTCTACTGTATCTATGAAATCTGGAGCCGTTCCCAGAGTTGGTCATTGGAGTCAATAGAGGTGGCAGAGGCTTCTACTGTATCTATGAAATCTGAGCCATTCCCAGAGTTGGTCATTGGAATCAATAGAGGCGGCATAGGCTTCTACTGTATCTATGAAATCTGGAGCCATTCCCAGAGTTGGTCATTGGAGCCAATAGAGACAACAGAGGCTTCTACTGTATCTATGAAAGCTGGAGCCATTCCCAAAGTAGGCCATTGGAGTCAATAGAGGCGGAAGAGGCTTCTACTGTATCTATGAAGGCTGCAGCCATTTGCTATTACCTTCAGTGGCTGGTCAAGCCCCGCATGCACAGCAGACACAATATTGTCTCTGGCATCATGACTCCTGAGTATTCAGATCCAACCGAGGTGATTCACAAAAGTTTTGGATTCTACTGAATCAGAATTTTTGGTAAATTGTTCCACGTGGATTTGCTCCCCTCCAGGTCCTGACGATGACTTTTACCTTTGTAACTTTTTACACTTGGACGTTGCTTTGTAAGGTTAGGAGGGTGTTATCTATCTATGTGGAGAGAGGGGAAGTCTTATAGCAAAGCTAGCAAATTACCTTTCCTCCAAAAAGAAGAAAACTGTCTAGCGCCCCCTATAGGTAGCTCCCCTGTACGACAGTAAGTCTGACCATTAAAAATTCTTGACACATGGCTAAGGATTTTAGCCAAGACTCCGCATGACTCTCAGACTTTCTATTAATTATATGCGCGCCTGCCAGAATGGAAAGAGTTAAAGACATAATCTGGAACATGTAAGCGAGAATCCTCCTGTATTCTGGCGGGATGTTACCGTATACAGTGTAATGAGGCCGGGCCCTGTCCCTGGTAATACCTAATACTAAAAATGAGTAGAGAGATTATATCTGACAACCTACCCCAGGCCTGAAGGGATTCCTACAAGCTGTCTCAACCTTCAAGGTCCTAAAGTGGCCTTCCCTTGATGAGGTCCTGTCTCCAAGTCTGCCATTCATCTGACACACATTGTTGCTGTTACTCAGAGTATTTTGGTGTCTTGTTTAACCAAATCCATTCCAAAGATATAAGCCCTGTTATTGTTGATGCAAATTGGGGTCTTCTAACTAAGGGCTTATATCTTCAGAACGGCTGAACAGATCTGGATAAACAGAGCACCAAAATGCTCAGGGTGACAGCGCCCATCAAATGATGCATGACATTGGGCTTTTCAGACCTAGTGACAGGGCCCATTTAAATGGAACATGCCTTTCCTGCAGGCTCACTATGTTAAAGGGGTTATCCAGGCATGTGAAACGTGTTACACAACTGTTTAAACTGTTACAAAATAATAAAAGTAGTCAAACTCACCTGACCAATGCCCCTTCCTGTTCTGTCACTTTCCGCTCTACCACCAGTTTCTGTGTCCTGGCCTCCAGCCATGACCTTCAGTTATGGACATGAGCACAGTGGTGATCGCAGAGGTGTTGCCAGGTCACGGCTACATGTTAGGATGTCTTCACTGGAGACCAGAATACAAAGACCAGGAGAGACTGGGGAAGGGCAGAAGATGAGGACATTGGGCCAGTAAGGTGAGGGTTGTTTCTTTTATTATTTTATAACATTCTAGGCATTTTGTAAAAATAAACACGACATGGCTGGGCAAGCCATTTAAGCATTAATGAACATAACATTATCCTACATGGACCTCTGTTTTGGCCCTGACCTGACCAAGCTCAAGACAACATGACCATTCCTACAGACTCTATAATCCTTGTTAGGTGTCATCACACTGGATCTCATCCTCCCATATGGAGTTACTGCTGGTCAGTGACTACAGGCTATTGTAAAGTAAAAATTCCAAATTTTACGGCATTAACTTAAAGACACTGAAGCCCAAAGATTCCTGTGACCAGAAGGTAGGATTATACGAGATCCAGAAGGCCAAAACATGACGATAAATGCAGGTAAAGTTACTATTCACTCTCTCTATATAAGCCCATGTGTAGTTGATGGTCCCTGCAAGACAGAAGACATTCCAAGGAAGAAGATTTCTTGAATTTGCACCCAATTCAAAAATTGAAGGAAATCTCCAAAACATTTCAGCACTACTTGTTATGGACAATTCTTAACCTAATGATTCAACATGAAGAGAGGTTTTGACCATCCTGCTGTCTTTTACTGGTCTGCAGAACTGAAAATCATCCATCATCCAGGGCATCATCCAGGACATCATCCAGGACATCATACAGGACATCACCCAGGGCATCATCCAGGACATCATCCAGGACATCACCCAGGGCATCATCCAGGGCATCATCCAGGACATCATCCAGGACATCATCCAGGACATCACCCAGGGCATCATCCAGGGCATCATCCAGGGCATCATCCATTACATCATCCAGGGCATCACCCAGGGCATCATCCAGGACATCATCCAGGACATCACCCAGGGCATCATCCAGGGCATCATCCATTACATCATCCAGGGCATCACCCAGGGCATCATCCAGCGGCGCATCATCCAGGGCATTACCCAGGGCATCACCCAGGGCATCATCCAGGGCATCATCCATTACATCATCCAGGGCATCACCCAGGGCATCATCCAGCGGCGCATCATCCAGGGCATTACCCAGGGCATCATCCTCATTCAAAGAGAAGGTCTTTGGAAAGCCCTTCAGGACCTGGATTAGTGATGAGTCTTCTGTAGATATTCAGTGTAACACTCCATCCACCCACCATCATTGCAGAACATTTTCCTGCTATCAAGCAGAATAGAAATGTCAAAAATTTGATCAACTTTTTGTACTTTAAAAAAAAAAAGGGAAAATTGTCTTCTAAGTAGAATAAGTGAATCCCTTGCCTCCAGTCACCTATCTTGACCTATGACCCATGACGGACCCTTCAACTTTTATAACATCCCATAGAAAAATAAGACTTTTTTGGTCGGTCCAAGCCCATAATGAGCAGCACCTTTTGGCTTCAAGGCAAATAAAACAAATGATGGAATATGGAACCATTTTTTATCTGATATGAGTTCTACAGCGTGACAGGCCAACCACCACAACACCAAACACGGCATAAGAAACCCAGACCCTAATAGAATAAAAGGCATTATCCCCTGGAAAAAGTTACGCCAGTGCAATGCTATGAATTCTGATCTGCTGTGTACAATCTGTGGGTCGGAGAGTATCGGTTTAACAGTTCTGTTCCAGAAGGTTCATAATTTCTAATAATAAAGAGCCCCGGGCAACTAATTACACTCCAGCACTTGGAATGGGTCAATGTTCCTTACCAGGCTTCTAAGAACTTGCCATGGAATTTACTGTAGATTCACTTATTATATTTACGCATTGGAGCCACCTCGAAGAAACAATCTTGATTTGAAGGAATGTGTTTGACAGCTTGACGGAAAATTCCACCATGGTGGACAACTATAAACGCAAAACACAAAGAGATTTGCAAAAAAAAAGCTAAAGCAAAAAACTCTCAGACAAAAAGGTTGAGCTTTGTACAGAATATTTTCTACAAAAACATGTTTAGTTCATTACATAGTCATAAAAAGACGTTTGCGATGTTTGCAGATATTGGAGACCAGTTTCTAGTTAAGACTGTTCTGATCTTCTTCTTCTTCAGTAATTATTCTAAAAATTTAATAGAATCATGTTGGCTGATTTAGACAGATATCTATGGAGAAGTTCATCTGCCTTCTTGGATTTTTTTTAGTAATTTGTGGGTGCTGTAGTTGAAAAGTCTTTGTGTTGGATGATGAATCTGCATCCCGTCAATGGAAGCCTAGAACGGGCCACCGATCCTGCCATATTGACCACAAATAATGAATTTGTATGTCATCAAGGAAAGCCCAGAATGGGCCGATCTTTGTCTTCCAGCCAGTATCACCACTTGTCTCAAAGTCCTGTGCACCATCATGTGGCAACAAAAGGAGATGGGGCTCATGATTTCTAGACACTAGTATTCAAGGAACCCTGAATGAGGTTCAGAATGAGGCCACAAAGAAACTTGACTCCACTGGAGTTTACGAAATGCAGCATTTGGTATTTGTGTCATTTAACTATTTTTCTTCTCTACACATTTATTTATTGAACTGAATTTACTGATCTCTTCAGGTGAGCCTCGTCTGTAATCATTGGCTTCCTCATTGGCTTCCTCTGTATCTACAACACCCTGGAATATTTTCTCCACCATATTCCTTCGCAGCATCTCCATCCCAACCATACTTGACTGATAAAAACATTGGCACCTTGGATTCACCTTCCTACAACTGATTGTGGACATTGGAGCTCCACAAATGACCTTGAATAGCCTACTTGTCCGCTATTCTACAAATATAATCTATCTTCCTGTTGTATGGATTTCCATTCTTGAGACTATTTAGGGGCTTCTGTAACATGCAGGTGATGGACATAGTAACAACAAGCACATAGAGTTCAAGAAGGGTCTTTACTGAAACTTTGGGAAGGAGAACAACTTTTTAAAAAGTCTATAAAACTGGGAATTAATAATGGAACAAGCACTCCGTCAATCATCAAACATTGGGTGATGCAAATGGAGACACTCTCTTCTTCAGGAAGACATGGAGCAATGCACTCAGGGCTGGTTCCACTAACAGAACCCCGCTACCATCTCACCGGGTTCCGGCACATCACCGCATACTCTCGTTGTGTTGGGATTCACTCCAGGTTCCTCATGGCTTTGGACCCTCAGGAAATTTCTTTTGATAATCTAAACAACAACTGAACTGTGTGTGGCAACAATCGGGTTTTATCATTCCAGCGCTTCACCCCACTTGCTATCCTGTCCTTGACCCACCGTCTGCATCTGTAAAACCAATGCCCTCTAGCATTCCAGGGTTTAGTTACCCTCCATGTTACACTTCAATAAGAGTGATCACTCACATCATATTAAGTAAATTTTTATCTACAAAACCTCTTGAGACAAAATTTTGCCCATATTGACCAATGTTGGATCTTTGAGATGACCTCTGTGTAGACACAGCTAGGACCAGTCCTCCAGTGGGCAAATAATCTTCCAGGGACCTGGTAAATCTCAGAAGAAGATAAACCAATTCTGGGGTGATTCTGGAGCAACCACGCACCACTAGGGCACTTTTCAAGATGATTTAGTCAAACTTATTAGAACTTCTTGAGAATAGGATGTAATGTTAATGGGCAAGCACATGTTCTGAATAGTTGGAGATGGGCCTCAGAATCATAGAGGGCCAAGAAAACCCAGTCCAACACCTTATACTACAATAATCTCTATAGGAAAGAATGGAAAGGTAGATGAGAACATTGCTGTGAAGTTCCCCTAGTTTTGCCCCATCTACTTGGTTTTGAGCTTGATCTGGTCATTCTTGGTTACTCATATAGCCCGTGTTCTTCTACCTCCTTTTTGTTTTCCTCAAAGTTCATGGTCAGCGAGTTCTCGTAACAGGCCTTGCTCAAGCACAGCCATTTGCATTTGGAGGACATCAGCCAAGAGTGAAAAGGCTCAGCAGGCGTGATGAATGTGAGATGTTTGTGTGATGGACATTTGTGGGCTACTATGAGGTAAGCCACCGCTACTAATAATAATAACATCATCACCATGGAGCGCCTGTGTGGGCTCTCACCTCTAACCGCCTGGACCCCCACCGAGCTGTGAGGACGCCGGCTCCTTCCCATGTTGCAGAGGGGCCACACGTTGCAGATCCGTTATCATCTCCTGTGTTGTTCGCTCTTGTCGCACCTTGATGGAAATTTGGAATGACTTTTTTCTCAGGGTGTTTACAGATTTCTGCTTTTATGAGACTTTGCAGCGTAATAACGACAGAGCTCGCTGCTTTCATTGATGTATTTAGTGAGTGCCATGTTCCCGTGGGTGGATTTAAGTAAGACTTGTGAACTCCAAGAAACTGACAAGCCGGGTGAGTTTTGGCAACGGTTCCAAACCTGGCTCAGCAAGTCCCCATCCTGAGATTTAGTAATGTTATTGTATAAGCCAGACCACACCTCGTGTAGAGCGTGGCCCAGGGGCTGTCTGTACACTTCTCATTATCTAATCTGATGCCTAAGTGTTAATGGGTCACAGTTTATGCAGCGCACATGGGGGGTCCATCTTCACAGACTGCAAGGACATCTAGGAAGGAACATGAAGTCTAATTGAGCAGTTTTATGACGTTGATGGATGTTTCATCTGAAGACGTAGATGTAGCAGAGCTGACTCTTTGCACTCTCTTGTAAACTCAGAGCACAGGGGATGGGTTGGGCTTAACATGCAGTCCTATGTAAAATAACAGATACAGAACTGTAATATCACAATGAGTTGTGTGTCAAATGGCAAACACAACTCTACTGCACTGACAAACTTATCTAGTTTACTTATCATGTCAAACAGTCTTCCTGAGTAAGTTCCCTCCAAACTGGTCTGCACCCCATCTCTGCCCACCTCACCCCTCTGTGATTTCACCTCACTCAACTCCACCTCTCTGCTGTTCCAACCAGTGTTTAACAGCACCGACCACTCATCCCTTTCCACCCACCTGTCTTCTAGTCCATCCATCTAGTCCTCACATCTCTGTCCATTCCCTTCTCCATCTTAGCTCTGCTACTGCCACCACTTCTATGTTCCTTCCATCTGACCTCAGATCCTTTTCCTTCTAAGCCCATCCACCAGTTTACTGTTCCAGCCCCCCATGTTCAGCCTGCGCTCCTGACCCTCTCAGTGCCCTTTTCATTTTTTTCCCAACGATCCCCCTTATTTCTACCAGTCTCCTCCTCACTCCATGTCTCCTATTTCCTCTCTAACCTACTATTCCTATCCTTTCTTCTGTGTCCACACCATATTTCTATCGGACCCCACTTCATAATTCTCAACCATGCTCTGGTCCTGCCCTACCTTCTTTGATCAGTCCAACTCTCTTCAATCAACATCTGTCTTCTCAGAGCCATCTCCACAACTGATCCCTTAGTCTATGCCTCCCTCCATATCTCTAGACCACCTCTGAACCCTCCAACCCCACCTCTGCTCAGTCAGTCCATCGCTCCCACTGATCCCTCCATTCCCACCTCTGGTTGGTCATTCCATCACTCCCTCCATATCTCCAGACCACCTTTGATCCCTCCATCCCCACCTCTGATCAGTCAGTCCATCCTCCCTCCATATCTCCAGACCACCTTTGATCCTTTCACTCCCAAGTCTGCTCAGTCAGTCCATTGCTCCCACCATATCTCCAGACCAGCTTTGTTCCCTCCACTCCTTCCTCTGATTGGTCAGTCCATTGCTCCCTGTGATCCCTCCACTTACACCTCTGATCAATCAGTCCATCGCTCCCTCCATATCTCTAGACCACCTCTGATCCCTCCACTCCCACCTCCGATCGGTCAGTCCATCACTCCCTCCATATCTCCAGACCACCTCTGATCCCTCCACTCCCACCTCCGATCGGTCAGTCCATCACTCCCTCCATATCTCCAGACCACCTCTGATCCCCCCCCCCCCCCGCCCCCCCCCCCCCCCCCCCCCTCCACCCCTCCCTCCTCTGATCAGTCAGTCCATCGCTCCCTCCATATCTCTAGACCATGTCTGATCTCCTTCTCTTTTGCTTCTCCTTTTTCTGCTTCTTTTTTCCTGAAATCAAAGCAGTAACATACGTTACCCATCCCCATCAGGACGGCTATTAATAGTGATCCCGACCTCCTATAAACTTCCAGAATAGATAAGACGTCCTCTCAGCTTTCCTGAGTTTACATGACTTTTCTGCAAACATCAAAACCATTGTTAAATATTTTTCATTGAAAGGAGATTGATGGTTGGTGTGGCTGCCAGATTCCCACCTGCTCGGCAGTGCACGTGTATCCAGACGACTAAAGGAACCAGAGCGAGTGCTACAAAGGATATAAATGTTCAACACATGTCAAAACAACCAGAGTCCTGCAAAGTCCAAACTACCTCTAGACTGAAATCTCCTGTCAGCTGCCTCATAAACCAGTACTTGTTTGGGACATTCAGGAATCCCGCTTTTTTAGGTTTCACCGATCCTTGGAGAGATCTGCAGATCACCCCCATATATAATACTGTAGAGCTGCCTCAAGCTTCGGACCATGCACCGTATACGAGAAGGTTGTATGTACTAAGAGAATGGTATGGGTGAAATATATAGACACATTTTTGTTCTCCAGCCTACCCAGCTCTCATGGCCAAGAACATCACATCCCACACTTCCATCAATCACACTTTTGGTCAAAAATAAAACAATCTTTTTTTTTTCAATATGGAAACTTGGAAGCTAAAAGAAATAGAGGAATTTATCAGCTTAAAGAATTATCAGAAATTCACTGCTTATGTGCAAATCGCTGGAGATATTTTTATTTGACCGCCCCATTCTATTTCATTTCTGAAAAAAAAATGTCAGTAAAGGTTTCCAGAGGTGAGATGGCGGGGGTGGGGTGAGGTTTGGGGGGATTATTATTAACATTTACAACATGAGGGGATTGTTTAAAAAGTAACTGAAGCAATAGAAGAAGCAACAATGTCTCTGAAGAAGCAAGATAGGAAGTTCTCCGCAGGCCATAGAGCTCTGGTACAGGCCCGAGACATTCCCGCTCCTCTCATTTCACTCTCCTCCTTGCCTCCTCTTCTCTTGTGCTCTCCTCTTATATACAGTAGCTCTCCTCCTCTCTTCACCTCCTCCTTTTCTTCTCCTTTGCTCTTCTTATCTTCTTTTCTCCTGTCCTTTTTGCCCTTGTCCAATCTTTTGTCTTCTTCTTTTCTTTCCAGTTCACTCTCATGTCTTCCTGTTCTCTTCAATCCTCTCCTCTTCTTCTTCTCTCCTCATCTCTCCTTTTTCTCTACTTCCCTTTACTATCTACACGTCTTCTTCCTTATATCCTCTTCTTTTCCCCCACTATCTCCACACTGATTCACCTCCTACTCATCCCTTCCCTTTTTCCTCTATTCTGTAGCCCTTCTTCCTTTGCTCTTTTTACCTTTTCTCTATTCCTACTCTGTTTTCCCTTACCTCCCCCTTATTTTCTTATCATTTCTCCCTCTCCTTCTCCCACCTCTTCATCCTCTCCTCTTCTTTTTCCTCTTCCTTTTCCTCTCTAGTTTTGTCTCCTTCCTCTTTATCCCTACCTTCCCCCCTTCTCCTCTTTCTCTCTTCTGCTCTTTCCCTCACTTCTTCTTTTCCCTTCTCTTTTCACCACTCTCCTCCTCTTCTCTGGTTTTGCCCCGCCCTTTCCTTCCTCTCTACTCCTCCTCTTCTATCCCCCTTTCTCTCTTCTGCTCCTCTCTTCACGTGTCTTCTTTTTCTTCACTTCTTCTCTTTTCTTCTTCTTTTTCACTTTCTTGGTTTTGTTTTCTCCCCTCTTCCTCTTCATTCCTACTCTTCCACCCCATTTCCCCATTTTCCACTCCTCTTCTCCTGTCTTCTCTTTTGCTCCCCCTCCTTCTACTCTCTGGTCTTTGTCCCCTCTTTCCTCTTACTTCTTCTCTCTTCCTCCCTTTCCTCCTTTGTCTCTTCTGCTCCTCTCTTTCCTTCCCTTCTTTTCCTTCCCTCTTCCAGTTCCTCTCTGCTTTTCTCTCACCCTCGTCCTCTTCATCCCTACTCATTTTCTGCGCATCTTCTCTCTTCTCCTCCTCCTTTTTGGCTTTGTTTCATCTTTCTTCCTCCTCTCTACTCCTCTCCTCTTTTCTTTTCCTCCTTCTCTTCCCTGGCTTTATTTCCTCTCTCTTCTTCTTCCCATTATCTTCCTCTTCCTCTCTACTCCTCTCCTTTCATCCTTTCCTTTCTCTCTACTGCTCTTCTCCTCTTTTCTTTTCCTCCTTCTCTTCCCTGGCTTTATTTCCTCTCTCTTCTTCCCATTGTCTTCCTCTTCCTCTCTTCTCCTCTTCTTTCTTCCTTTCCTTCTTCTCTACTGCTCTTCTTCTCTTTTCTTTTCCTCCTTCTCTTCCCTGGCTTTATTTCCTCTCTCTTCTTCCCATTATCTTCCTCTTCCTCTCTTCTCCTCTTCTTTCCTCCTTTCCTTCTTCTCTACAGTCATGGCCAAAAGTTTTGAGAATGACACAAATATGATATTTTCACATGATCTGCTGCCCTCTGGTTTTTATGTGTGTTTGTCAGATGTTTTTATCACATACAGAAATAGAATTGCATTCATATTATGAGTAACAGAAGCTTATATTGACAGTTAGAATGAGTTAATGCAGCAAGTCAATATTTGCAGTGTTGACCCTTCTTCTTCAGGACCTCTGCAATTCTCCCTGGCATGCTCTCAATCAACTTCTGGACCAAATCCTGACTGATAGCAGTCCATTCTTGCAGAATCAATGCTTTAATTTTGTCTGAATTTGTTGGTTTTTGTTTGTCCACCCGTCTCTTGATGATTGACCACAAGTTCTCAATGGGATTAAGATCTGGGGAGTTTCCAGGCCATGGACCCAAAATCTCTATGTTTTGTTCCCTGAGCTATTTAGTTCTCACCTTTGCTTTATGGCAAGGTGCTCCATCATGCTGGAAAAGGCATTGTTGAGCGCCAAACTGCTCTTGGACGGTTGGGAGAAGTTGCTCTTGGAGGACATTCTGGTACCATTCTTTATTCATGGCTGTGTTTTTAGGCAAGACTGTGAGAGAGCCGATTCCCTTGGCTGAGAAGTAACCCCACACATGAATGGTTTCAGGATGCTTTACAGTTGGCATGAGACAAGACTGGTGGTAGCGCTCACCTCTTCTTCTCCAAATAAGCTGTTTTCCAGATGTTCCAAACAATCGAAAAGGGGATTCATCAGAGAAAATGACTTTCCCCCAGTCCTCAGCAGTCCACTCCCTGTACCTTTTGCAGAATATCAGTCTGTCCCTGATGTTTTTTCTGGAGAGAAGTGGCTTCTTTGCTGCCCTCCTTGAGACCAGGCCTTGCTCCAAGAGTCTCCGCCTCACAGTGCGTGCAGATGCACTCACACCTGCCTGCTGCCATTCCTCAGCAAGCTCTGCACTGCTGGTAGCCCGATCCCGCAGCTGAAACACTTTTAAGAGACGGTCCTGCCGCTTGCTGGTCTTTCTTGGGCGCCCTGGAGCCTTTTTGGCACCAATGGAACCTCTCTCCTTGAAGTTCTTGATGATGCGATAGATTGTTGACTGAGGTGCAATCTTTCTAGCTGCAATACTCTTCCCAGTTAGGCCATTTTTGTGCAGTGCAATGATGACTGCACGTGTTTCTTTAGAGATAACCATGGTTAACAGAAGAGAAACAATGATGGCAAGCACCAGCCTCCTTTTAAAGTGTCCAGTGGTGTCATTCTTACTTAATCATGACAGATTGATCTCCAGCCCTGTCCTCATCAACACCCACACCTGTGTTAATGGAGCAATCACTGAAACGATGTTAGGTGGTCCTTTTAAGGCAGGGCTGCAATGATGTTGAAATGTGTTTTGGGGGATAAAGTTCATTTTCTAGGCAAATATTGACTTTGCAAGTAATTGCTGTTAAGCTGATCACTCTTTATAACATTCTGGAGTATATGCAAATTGCCATTAGAAAAACTGAAGCAGTAGACTTTGTAAAAATTAATATTTGTATCATTCTCAAAACTTTTGGCCATGACTGTACTGCTCTTCTTCTCTTTTCTTTTCCTCCTTCTCTTCCCTGGCTTTATTTCCTCTCTCTTCTTCTTCCCATTATCTTCCTCTTCCTCTCTACTCCTCTCCTTTCCTCCTCTCCTCTTTTCCTCTCTCTTTATCGTTCTTTGATCAGATTTCCTTGGTCACTTCTTGTATAGACCCATGCCTGCCATGTATCTGGTAGAGTGTAGGAGGACACAGTGATATCTTATAATAACTATAGTAGAAATTGCTCCATTTCTGCCCCATAGACAATGGAGACAGTCAAGGCCACTAAACCTCCATGATCTTCATGGGGAAAATACGATACAAACAAAAGAAGACACGGAGACTCCCAGGAAAACAAAACAAGGCCATTTCATATATTCAGTCCACAGACTGATGTAGCAGAGCTGAATTTGTTATTGAACTCTTCCTTTCCTATGTTGCGGTGTCTCAGTGAGCTGCTAACTCCTACAGAAAACTATAGAGACCATATCATGATATCATGGCCCATCCTGCCAGGTGACTCAGCTCTGCTACATCTGGTCTTGTTTTTATACAATTGCCAGTAAATTACAGCGGGAAAACTCCCAGCTCCACGAGTTTTACTACAGATCATTGTGTTATTGGGGGTTTTGTTGTTTACTTGAAGAAGTAATTTTGAGAAATGTTCCGAGGTTCCTTCTATGGAAATATATATTGCAGAACAGGATGTAAAAACTGTGTTCAGTCCTTTACGGTTCCCACCACAGCACAACTACGACGAAAGCCACAGCCACCCATCCTTCAAGCCGACTATTCATATGACACATATCCTGTAGGGCCCAAAGAAGACGTAAGAAAAACCATGGAAGAAAGAACATCCACCCCCTGTAATCCAAGAACGCTTCACAGAGACATATACAGTACCGTGCAAAAGTTTCAGGCAGGTGTTCAGAAATAGAAGGGATAATAGTTTATTTTATGGAGTGAATGAAAAAAAGAGAAATGTAAATTCCATCAATATTTGGTCTGTCCTTTGGTCTTTGCCTTCTTCTAGGTAGAGACAATTTTTGGCAGAACTGGGCATCTTAGAGAACGAAGCACAGATCTTCTGTGGATGTTGCTTGCTTCAATCCGTCTGTCTCTTCATGTCATCCCAGACAGACTGGATGATGCTGAGATCATGGCTATATCTGTGGGAGCCGGATCATCACTTCCAGGACTCCTCCTCCAAAGGGCAAAGGTCACACCAAATACTGATGGGATTTACATTTCTGTTTTATGGTTTGAAAGAAAAAAACTATTAACCCTTCGATTTCTTACTGTGCAGTATTTATTCCACACCTGCCTAAAACTTTTGCACATCACTGTAGATACATACATATACATATACGTGCAATGCTATAGAAAGGGTTTCTTACTAATTTGTGCTTTTATTAACCTGATTGCACAATTGTCTGTATCTAATGTGCAATTATCCCTGGGCTGAACCACTGTGGAATGGGAGCAGAGAGATGGTACGACCCAGAGAGAGAGAATTCTGGAAGGAGGAGGAGACCTGAACCTCCTATCCTCTGATGTGGAGTGAGAGGGGACACTGAGCTAAAACCCAGCTAACCGGGAGAGCGTCAGCAAGGCCAGTCCTGTGTGAGCCCAGCAGACAGGAGATGGGAGGTATCCCTGCTCGGCTTATGTTACAGAGGAGAGTGTGCAGGAATCTGAGGATAAGTCAGCAGGACACACAGGACATACACGGCACACAGGACATACAGGACATACAGGACATACACGGCACACAGGACACACAGGACATACAGGACATACACGGCACATAGGAAACACAGGACATACACGGCACATAGGACACACAGGACATACACGGCACACAGGACATACACAGCACACAGGACATACAGGACATATACGGCACACAGGACACACAGGACATACACGGCACACAGGACATACACGGCACACAGGACATACAAGACACACAGGACATACACGGCACACAGGACACACAGGACATACACGACACACAGGACATACACGGCACACAGGACACACAGGACATACACGGCACACAGGACATACAGGACACACAGGACACACAGGACATACACGGCACACAGGACATACACGGCACACAGGACATACAGGACACACAGGACATACAGGACACACAGGACATACAGGACACACAGGACATACACGGCACACAGGACACACAGGACATACACGGCACACAGGACATACACGGCACACAGGACATACAGGACACACAGGGCATACACGGCACACAGGACATACACGGCACAGAGGACACACAGGACATACAGGACATACACGGCACATAGGACACACAGGACATACACGGCACACAGGACACACAGGACATACACGGCACACAGGACACACAGGACATACATGGCACACAGGACACACAGGACATACACGGCACACAGGACACACAGGACATACACGGCACACAGGACACACAGGACATACAGGACATACATGGCACACAGGACACACAGGACACACAGGACATACACGGCACACAGGACACACAGGACACACAGGACATACAGGACATACACGGCACACAGGACACACAGGACATACAGGACATACACGGCACACAGGACACACAGGACACACAGGACATGCACGGCACACAGGACACACAGGACATACACGGCACACAGGACACACAGGACATACACGGCACACAGGACACACAGGACATACACGGCACACAGGACACACAGGACATACACGGCACAGAGGACACACAGGACATACAGGACATACACGGCACATAGGACACACAGGACATACACGGCACACAGGACACACAGGACATACACGGCACACAGGACACACAGGACATACACGGCACACAGGACATACACGGCACACAGGACACACAAGACATACAGGACATACACGGCACACAGGACACAGAGGATACACAGGACATACACGGCACACAGGACACACAGGACACACAGGACATACACGGCACACAGGACACACAGGGCATACACGGCACACAGGACACACAGGACATACACGGCACACAGGACACACAGGACATACAGGACATACACGGCACACAGGACATACACGGCACACAGGACACACAGGACATACACGGCACACAGGACACACAGGACATACACGGCACACAGGACACACAGGACACACAGGACATACAGGACATACACGGCACACAGGACACACAGGACATACACGGCACACAGGACACACAGGACATACACGGCACACAGGACACACAGGACACAAAGGACATACACGGCACACAGGACACACAGGACACACAGGGCATACACGTCACATAGGACACACAGGGCATACACGGCACACAGGACATACAGGACATACACGGCACACAGGACATACACGGCACACAGGACACACAGGACATACACGGCACACAGGACACACAGGACATACACGGCACACAGGACACACAGGACACAAAGGACATACAGGACATACACGGCACACAGGACATACACGGCACAGAGGACACACAGGACATACACGGCACACAGGACATACACGGCACACAGGACACACAGGACATACAGGACATACACGGCACATAGGACACACAGGACATACACGGCACACAGGACATACACGGCACACAGGACACACAGGACATACATGGCACACAGGACATACACGGCACACAGGACACACAGGACATACAGGACATACACGGCACACAGGACACACAGGACACACAGGACATACACGGCACACAGGACACACAGGACATACAGGACATACACGGCACATAGGACACACAGGACATACACGGCACACAGGACATACACGGCACACAGGACACACAGGACATACAGGACATACACGGCACACAGGACACACAGGACACACAGGACATACACGGCACACAGGACACACAGGACACACAGGACATACACGGCACACAGGACACACAGGGCATACACGGCACACAGGACACACAGGACATACACGGCACACAGGACACACAGGACACACAGGACATACACGGCACACAGGACATACACGGCACACAGGACATACACGGCACACAGGACACACAGGACATACACGGCACACAGGACACACAGGACATACACGGCACACAGGACACACAGGACACACAGGACATACAGGACACACAGGACATACACGGCACACAGGACACACAGGACATACACGGCACACAGGACATACAGGACACACAGGACACACAGGACATACACGGCACACAGGACACACAGGACATACATGGCACACAGGACACACAGGACACAAAGGACATACACGGCACACAGGACACACAGGACATACACGGCACACAGGACATACAGGACACACAGGACATACACGGCACATAGGACACACAGGACATACACGGCACACAGGACACACAGGACATACACGGCACACAGGACACACAGGACATACACGGCACACAGGACATACAGGACACACAGGACATACACGGCACACAGGACATACACGGCACAGAGGACACACAGGACATACATGGCACACAGGACACACAGGACACAAAGGACATACACGGCACACAGGACATACACGGCACACAGGACATACAGGACACACAGGACATACACGGCACATAGGACACACAGGACATACACGGCACACAGGACACACAGGACATACACGGCACACAGGACATACAGGACACACAGGACATACACGGCACACAGGACATACAGGACATACACGGCACATAGGACACACAGGACATACACGGCACACAGGACATACAGGACACACAGGACATACAGGACATACACGGCACACAGGACATACACGGCACACAGGACACACAGGACATACAGGACATACACGGCACACAGGACATACACGGCACACAGGACATACACGGCACACAGGACACACAGGACACACAGGACATACACGGCACACAGGACATACACGGCACACAGGACACACAGGACATACACGGCACACAGGACATACAGGACACACAGGACATACACGGCACACAGGACATACAGGACATACACGGCAAACAGGACACACAGGACATACACGGCACACAGGACATACACGACACACAGGACATACACGGCACACAGGACATACATGGCACACAGGACACACAGGACATACACGGCACACAGGACATACACGGCACACAGGACACACAGGACATACACGGCACACAGGCACAGGACATACACGGCACACAGGACATACAGGACACACAGGACATACACGGCACACAGGACACACAGGACATACACGGCACACAGGACATACAGGACACACAGGACATACAGGACACACAGGACATACAGGACACACAGGACATACACGGCACACAGGACACACAGGACATACAGGACATACAGTGCACACATGGCACACAGGACATACACGACACACAGGACACACACGTCGTGTTTTCGTCTCTTCCTGAACCTGTTCATACGCCATGTAATGAAATTTCATCCTGTAAAAAAAGTATAAAAAACACAAACGTTCCCCATGATAAGTATAAGGGCGCAGTGAATGGCGGCGGCGGCGAGCGCTCCGGCGGATCATATACTGCCCAAATACTTGGAGATGTAAATGAGCAGATCAGTAATGAGTTTACACGCCAACGTCCGCGCACACGCCAGATGCCAGGCTGTGGATCTTGGCTGCTGCGGGCTCTGGGCTGCCAAACATGTCATTCTGAAGAACCCGCTGCCTGCCAAATCATATCACATATAGCGGGATTATACGATGGACAACGTGGAAGGGCCGGCGGAGAGATAAAGACAGAAGTAATAACTTCATAATCCATCTATGTGATGTCTGTGAAGGGCTCTCCCAGAAAAGGACACCACAAAATGGACAGGGCTCTCTATACAGGACAGGGCACTATATACAGGACAGGGGACTATATACAGGACAGGGCACTATATACAGGACAGGGCACTATATACAGGACAGGGGACTATATACAGGACAGGGCACTATATACAGGACAGGGCACTATATACAGGGCAAGGGACTATATACAGGACAGGGGACTATATACAGGACAGGGCACTATATACAGGACAAGGCACTATATACAGGACAGGGGACTATATACAGGACAGGGGACTATATACAGGACAGGGCACTATATACAGGGCAAGGGACTATATACAGGACAGGGGACTATATACAGGACAGGGGACTATATACAGGACAGGGCACTATATACAGGACAGGGGACTATATACAGGACAGGGCACTATATACAGGACAGGGGACTATATACAGGACAGGGCACTATATACAGGACAGGGGACTATATGCAGGACAGGGCACTATATACAGGACAGGGGACTATATACAGGACAGGGCACTATATACAGGACAGGGCACTATATACAGGACAGGGGACTATATACAGGACAGGGCACTATATACAGGACAGGGCACTATATACAGGACAGGGGACTATATGCAGGACAGGGCACTATATACAGGACAGGGCACTATATACAGGACAGGGGACTATATACAGGACAGGGCACTATATACAGGACAGGGCACTATATACAGGGCAAGGGACTATATACAGGACAGGGGACTATATACAGGACAGGGCACTATATACAGGACAGGGGACTATATACAGGACAGGGCACTATATACAGGACAGGGCACTATATACAGGACAGGGGACTATATACAGGGCAAGGGACTATATACAGGACAGGGGACTATATACAGGACAGGGCACTATATACAAGGCAGGGGACTATACAGTCATGGCCAAAAGTTTTGAGAATGATACAAATATTAATTTTTACAAAGTCTACTGCTTCAGTTTTTCTAATGGCAATTTGCATATACTCCAGAATGTTATAAAGAGTGATCAGCTTAACAGCAATTACTTGCAAAGTCAATATTTGCCTAGAAAATGAACTTTATCCCCCAAAACACATTTCAACATCATTGCAGCCCTGCCTTAAAAGGACCACCTAACATCGTTTCAGTGATTGCTCCATTAACACAGGTGTGGGTGTTGATGAGGACAGGGCTGGAGATCAATCTGTCATGATTAAGTAAGAATGACACCACTGGACACTTTAAAAGGAGGCTGGTGCTTGCCATCATTGTTTCTCTTCTGTTAACCATGGTTATCTCTAAAGAAACACGTGCAGTCATCATTGCACTGCACAAAAATGGCCTAACTGGGAAGAGTATTGCAGCTAGAAAGATTGCACCTCAGTCAACAATCTATCGCATCATCAAGAACTTCAAGGAGAGAGGTTCCATTGGTGCCAAAAAGGCTCCAGGGCGCCCAAGAAAGACCAGCAAGCGGCAGGACCGTCTCTTAAAAGTGTTTCAGCTGCGGGATGGGGCTACCAGCAGTGCAGAGCTTGCTGAGGAATGGCAGCAGGCAGGTGTGAGTGCATCTGCACGCACTGTGAGGCGGAGACTCTTGGAGCAAGGCCTGGTCTCAAGGAGGGCAGCAAAGAAGCCACTTCTCTCCAGAAAAAACATCAGGGACAGACTGATATTCTGCAAAAGGTACAGGGAGTGGACTGCTGAGGACTGGGGGAAAGTCATTTTCTCTGATGAATCCCCTTTTCCATTGTTTGGAACATCTGGAAAACAGCTTATTCGGAGAAGAAGAGGTGAGCGCTACCACCAGTCTTGTCTCATGCCAACTGTAAAGCATCCTGAAACCATTCATGTGTGGGGTTGCTTCTCAGCCAAGGGAATCGGCTCTCTCACAGTCTGCCTAAAAACACAGCCATGAATAAAGAATGGTACCAGAATGTCCTCCAAGAGCAACTTCTCCCAACCGTCCAAGAGCAGTTTGGCGCTCAACAATGCCTTTTCCAGCATGATGGAGCACCTTGCCATAAAGCAAAGGTGATAACTAAATGGCTCAGGGAACAAAACATAGAGATTTTGGGTCCATGGCCTGGAAACTCCCCAGATCTTAATCCCATTGAGAACTTGTGGTCAATCATCAAGAGACGGGTGGACAAACAAAAACCAACAAATTCAGACAAAATGAAAGCATTGATTCTGCAAGAATGGACTGCTATCAGTCAGGATTTGGTCCAGAAGTTGATTGAGAGCATGCCAGGGAGAATTGCAGAGGTCCTGAAGAAGAAGGGTCAACACTGCAAATATTGACTTGCTGCATTAACTCATTCTAACTGTCAATATAAGCTTCTGTTACTCATAATATGAATGCAATTCTATTTCTGTATGTGATAAAAACATCTGACAAACACACATAAAAACCAGAGGGCAGCAGATCATGTGAAAATATAATATTTGTGTCATTCTCAAAACTTTTGGCCATGACTGTACATAGGACAGGTACTATATACAAGGCAGGGGACTATACATAGGACAGGTACTATATACAGCACAGGACACTATATAGAGGGCAGGCACAATACATAGTACAGGACACTATATACAGAACAGGGGACTATATACAGGACAGGACACTATAGGACAGGACACTATATACAGTACAGGGCACTATACACAGGACAGGACACTGTATACAGGACAGGGCAATATATAGTACAGGGCACTATATACAGTACATGATGCTATATATAGGGCAGTACACTATTTATAGAAGAGGACACTATATACTGTACCAGACACCATATACAGGACACTAATTATAGGACAAGACACTATATAATATATACAGGACAGGTCACTCTATAGAGAATAGGGCAACTATATACAGGACAGGACAATATATAGTACAGGGCACTATATACAGAACAGGCGACTATATACAGGATAGGACACTATAGGACAGGACACTATATACAGTACAGGGCACTATACACAGGACAGGACACTGTATACAGGACAGGGCAATATACAGGACAGGGCAATATATAGTACAGGGCACTATATACAGTACATGATGCTATATATAGGGCAGGACACTATTTATAGAACAGGACACTATATACAGTACCAGACACCATATACAGGACACTAATTATAGGACAAGACACTATATACAGGACAGGTCACTCAATAGAGAATAGGGCACTATACACAGGACAGGACACTATATATAGTACATGACACTATTGTATCTTATTGTGTCTAGTTCTGAATGTTGTCCATTGTTGTAGTGATGTCTGGTCTTACATTGCAGGTCATTCCTTAGGTCCAGGATGCTACTTAATTTGTAGATTGTGTAATTTGCAGGTAAATGCAGAGAAGCCGAAGGCTTCTGTATGGGGTCAGATTGGACATCACGACTACTTTTCTCAGCCTGACAACTGGGAGTTCTATATGGAACTAAGGAAAGACATAACTTCTGCATACAGAAATATGGTCTGAGAACAGACTCTTTTATAACCATGAGCACATGAACTATTAACCTTCTATATCTGCTGAAGGGATTATGATTGCATCGTCATGTTTGGTATGCCTGGACTTGTAAAAATATTTGGGCATATCATCTGTATATGAGGTGGCCATACAGAGTTACGGCATATTCCCAAAATAAGTCCATATCCCTGTGAATTTGGTGCATTTAGTTAGCCAGTCCCAGTCACATGTGTGAGGCTCCCAAAAAGAGGCTTGGTTAGGATTCCTGCAAAATTGGTCATGGACAGGACCCGCTTGGTCGCATACCTGGAGATAAAGTCAAGCTTGTCGTCTGTCCAGTTTCTTTGCCGATCTCCATGGCCAGACTTACATATACTGTAGGTGTTTCTTTATGTTGTTCCCTTTTATTTTGTATACTTTTTGCTTTTGCTTGTAGGTATGTTCTATTATGTGCGTATATAGGGGACGCTTCACACCTAGGATTCATGCCTAGTGTGAGTGTAGAAGTGAGTGGAGAAGCGGAGGCCCCTTTTAAGGTCACAACCAGGGTCACATGTGATTGTGTATCTGGAGGGTTGTTTGGAACCCTGATACATACTGTGACCTCTCCAGACCAGTTCTAGAGATGCCTAGCACTACATGTCTGGTACAACTATTTTTGGGTTATGTTTTTGGGACAACCCTGGATGAAATTCCATCTGTTGATCGGAGCCGCAGCTGATGGAGGAACACGTCAACTTCCACTCAAGACGAAGAAAATATGCAGAGAAAGACGTATCGGCGCTGGGTTGATAAATAAACGCTGAACATTGCCATGGAGGCTGGAAAAACATCAGATGATATTTTGTCTTCTGTCGGGTCTGGAGGTCTTTGATGTGCATCATCCAGCGCTGGACACCTCGCACATCTCACATATAAATGTATGGGAACGACTTCAGTTCACTATTATAAGTTCTCAATTATTAATAGGCAATTAATATCAAGACCACGGGGTCATGGCGCTTAGACACAAGTCTCCTGGGGCTGCTGACATCATTTAGGAGGCCAGAAGAAGCCCAAAGAGGATGGGGACACACATTGGATGCCGCAATGGAGCCCAGGAAAGGTCAGTGAAACTACCGTTACTCACCTCGCGGGCCTCTGCTTACTACACACTGAAGAGAGCCCAGAATATAATAGTGGTTCATGGGTGGTGAACCCCCAAAATCTCAGAACCCTGAATTTCTGGAAAACTCGTATTGAACTTGTTCTGAACCAGCTTGCTCATCCCTATTGAACAGGAATTCCCTCCTCCAAATGTGTTTTGGTTCAACATTTCTCAGATGTCTTCCCTGCAGTGCCCTCTTCAGATCTTGCCACAACATGTCCACTGGGATATAGTCAGGAATCTTCTTCTTATTCTGCCATACTTGGGTTAGGTTTTTTTAACTTGAGGTTATGGACTCTGTCCTGACATCCTTCTGGAAAATGTACAGGATAAACCTTATACATCCAAGTCATGTAACCAAGGCACAGACTTACAAGAATACTTACAGAGCTAATTTGCATATTGTTTTCCCAGAGGAGTACTGCATGGCCTATAAGACTCCTGTCATCTTCCCTAAGGAGAGACAGTATCCTCCATGGATCTCAATAATTCCAAGGTGTCCAGGCCATGAGCCAATGAAGCCATCCCAAACCAGGATGCGTCCTCTTTTTGGCTAGGGCCAAGTGTGGTATCTGTTCTTATCAGTCCTTAAGCAGAGATGGAGAACCACAACAGTGGTAGGTCACAAACACCCGGTGTACACATTGTCGATGACTGGTGGCCACCCAGTTGAAGCCAGAAGCAGACTAGTTTGAAAGCTCAGGTGCAGAAGCTCCCCAGGACGGGTGACTCTGACGTGCCTTACCTCGCTGGGCACGGGATCCACTGAGTGATGACATGTCGGCACATGCTTACCTTTCACTTTTTTGAGCGCACTCACCTCTAATTGCCTGGCCTTCTAGCTAGCTATCACAAGGAACTTGTATAGATAGGATTAAGGGAAGGAGTTGAGGCCACCAGGTTCCCGCCTCCCCTTTAACCCCAGTCACCTTCTTCTTCTGTGGAGAAGGGCACAACCAGTTTCTCAGCTCTTGGTTGACACCGGGGTGAGATCCTAGGTTGAAGCCAGAAGCATGTCAGGGCCACGAGGGGACACCATTGATCCCTACTCTTTAGAACCCTCTGGCTTGGAGGGTCGGGGACTGTTTGTGTGTACCTCTCTCTTTTACACTTACAATAGACTGTATTCTTGTACACTTTTTGTGTGGCACTTTGCATTATTTTATGCACTTGGTTGATTTCAGGCTTTCAATAAAAAACCAGGATGCCACCTCCACCACATCTGTCTTCACTTCTTCCTTTCGAGGTCGTATTGTCCAAGGTTTTGCTTAGAACTGTTGGTCTTTTATCGTAAGTGATTCCCGGCCATGACCAGACCCTCAGATCACATCTACTCAGCTTGTCCAGATGGGGAGCCGCACTCTCTTGAATGTGTTTTCTTGCTCGTACCGCCCTGCCCTGGCTCGATGGCCTTTCATGGCAAGATTTGTCTTTCCAGGGTTTGATAATGGAAAATGACCCTGAGTGTTTACCGTTTGCTTGTCTTGCACATTGCAGCGACACCGTCTAAGGTTTGGGCTGTTTATTACTTTGCTATCGGCAGACATTAAAAAGAAATTCTAGTGCATTGTTGTGATTATGAGTTACGTCAACTTGTCCCGGCAACTCCTCGCGGCTGGCGATGGCATTACTGATAACCCAACTTAATGCGTCCCCCGCAGGTGAATGTTCTGCCACTCCGTGCTCTCAGGGGACTAAACAACACCAAGCTCAATATGGTCGACTGCCTCTGTGTTCCTGCACTCCTATGCCTTGTAGCTAAAAATCTACAGAAAAATCCATCAAGGTCTAAGAAGTCTTCAGTTATCCTGGGTATTGCCAAGGTATATACAGCCCCGGGGGCATCTACTATGGCTGCTCTACCTCTCAGCAAGTAGAGAGGGCCAACTGTTGGTGGGCATTAGAATAGCTTCCATGGCCAGTAATACCCCAGCTATGCTATACATTAACCATCATGATCTTATTAGGCAACCAATAGCAAGTCTGATCTCACAATAAGCCCCGCCCCTGCTTAGCAAACACTTCTACTATATATTATATACACAGCCTCCAGGCAAAAACCAAGGTAGGAGTTAAAGGAATTGTCCAGTTTGGGCAGGAAAAAGAACTACAAATGTTATAAAATAAAAAGTAAACCCCTGCCGATGCAATGCAGAAGTTCTGCCCTGCCTTTGTATGCGTCATACGTCGTACTTACTGGTACCTCTTAACAGCCGTACATTACCGTACATTAGTTTGTACCTCTGGATTTGCTCAGGTTTTGGGGGGCGTGGGGTTGTCCTTACTTAGAATGTAGTTGCTAAGCGGGGGGTGGGGTTTATGATAAGATGTGACTTCCTGTCTTTGTTGTTATGACTATGGTTGACTAATTATTCTCGGAAATCTCTTGGTGGAGATTGGGCAGAGGTTTAGGGTCAGCTGTCTGGGGCAGAGATGTAACTAAAGGCTCACAGGTCCTTGCATAAAAGCTTGGGCCCCTTGTGAAACTTCTCCTCACAACCGTAAGCTACGTCCCATCCATACAATTTTGTTCCATGAACATTTCTCTTTCCTTCTCTATCTGGCCCAGACCACCATGATGACTTCTCCACAACATGTCTGTACACACAAGTTGCCCATCATTCTCACCACCTGTCAGTGCCTTGTTTTGTACCACAACCTCCCCCATAGAACCCCTGCTTGACTGTATGCTACTGAAAACTGGTATTTTAAAATAAAAGGGTTAATTTCCTCCTCTCTGACAGTGGAAGGCTGTGCACCATAAATATTCTCCCTCCAGTGCACCAGAGGCAGGGGGAATACATTTAGAATGCACAGACTATGGATCAAAGGGAATCAGGAAGGACATCAAAGAGATTAACCAGCTGAAGAGTGGTGAGGGTAACCTGTGGACCCCGCTAGGTTATGGGCCCAGTGACCGCAACTCCTATAGTTATGTCAGTGGTCTTAGGGGTGTAGTAGCTGTTTCACCATTTGGGACAGGCACTGTGGATAAACACCATATTGGGGGGTCTAAGGACCCTTCGCTGTAAAGTTTTGGGTCATTTTGCTCCATCTCATATACCAGGTGTCAAGTCCCAGTGTAAAGCTTGGTAGATGATAAGCACTCCATTGTGATGACTATGGCGACAAACTGCGGTATATTACATTGTGGTGACGGCCACAGATTTACATACATGTTATATAATGTGTGCGTGGGAGGATAAGGAGGAGGAAATCTCCATGTCTGAGGACATGAGAACCTGCTCGAGATCCCCCCGGGTCAGAGACTTCCAGGAGTCCCGGGATCCATCCCCGACCTACAATCCATGTGCAGGATATTGTGGAAACTTTCGACTTTATCCAACATTGTTGTATTGTAATTAAACTAAGACGCTATAATAAGAAGACGGGCCGAGGAGGTGACCTCATCCTCCAGAAAGATCTGTCAGTCTCTTCAGAGTCAGTCTGAGCCATGTCTGACACAGAGCAGTAGCGTTAGCCTGTCATGTTCTATGTAGACTGAAAGAGTTCAGATGTCGCCCGAGCTTCAGAGGATTACTCAGAACAATCCAAGCACGGAGGAAGTTGTTGTCCTTAGAATATTCTGTAGATGTGCTGTATGTGAATTCTCCACAATGACCCTATTAACATATAAAAGTATACTAACGATAGGGGTAACGATAGGGGTCTCAGTGATCCCAACTGCAATAAGGTCCGGATGCCAGGGGCCCACAGGTCCCCCTCACCACACTAGGGTTGGATAATCTTCTTTGATTTCCCTTCTGTTTGCATTTGATGGTCATAGTCTGTGCATCATAAATGTATTCCCCCTGCCTCTGGTGCACTGGAGTGAGAAGGTTTATGATACACAGCCTTCCACTATCAGAAAGGATGAAATTAACCCTTTAATGGAAAAATATAGCAGTTGGTCAGCAGCATATAGACAAGGAGGTATTCTGTGAGGGAGACTGTGACACAAAAGGGGGTTCTGACAGGGATGGGAATGATGGGACACTTGTGTGCAGTGACATGTTGTAAAGAAGTCGTCATGGAGGTCAGGGCCAGATAGAGAAGGAAAAGGAAATGTAAATACTGTTAACATGTACAGATGCGATGGGAGAAGTTGTTCAGGGGCCTACGCTGAGCTTCAGACCCGTGAGCCTTTAGTTGTATCCTTGGTGGTCCTGTCCAAGAATGGAGAGGTGAGATGGCATAAACCAGCACCTCTATGATATGTGATCCATCTCCTTCTCCTTGTATGTGTCACTCCTAATATCAGGATGGTCTTATTGGTATCTGTAAGTCTTTATTGCTGACATCTTGTGCGAGCGCTGAGATACGAGGAGGGGACCGGCGGCCAAAAATATACTAAATAACAGGTGACTAACGTGTAATGTAAGAGAACTGAGCGACGGATATACAAGAGCCATAGAAACCGATAAACATCACACCTAGCAAGTCACGCATCATCTCACTGACATCGTCCTCACAGTCCTCGGGGTCTTCACAGTCTATCCAAGTCTTTTACCTGCGCCCATTTTCCCTTGTGCGGCCATTTATTTGGCAGAGAACGGACCAACAATGAAGGTGACATCCAGAAATAATAACCATACTCGGTCCGTGACATCTGCTTGTAATCCAGCGAGCTCTCGGTATCTGTGGCGTTTGCCAATGCAGAGGATGAACTTCCTGCAGAGGAGAGCGCGGTCATTACGGAGATCTGCACTCGCCCTTGTCATCCATCTTAGTTATTTTTCCCTGGACACCGGGATATTATGAAGTGCTGTCTGTTGCATTTTGCTCCTTGGTCCTTTCCAACGTTCCTCCCCACTTCATACTTGGAGGGTAAGTGCTCTCGTAGGGCTTACACAATGGTTGTGCTCCGCCGCAGACACACATCAATCTGCAGTGGAAGGAGGTCCAGAGACGTTCGCCAAATGACTCCTGATGGGCGACACGGTTCAGTCATTTCCTATAAAATATTTAGCACTTCTGATACAGGGAAGAACGTTCTTGTGATATTTGGAGGATGACGATATTTGGAGCCATAGACGAATAATTCCCAAGCTGTGCACAGCAGGACGTCGACCATGTGCAGCCTCCACATAGTCAGTGCTGTACAGCAGGAGGCAGGAGCAAGCTGAGGTTACAGACAGAAACCAGGAGATGGTCACACGACCTTCAAGTCATGGCTAGAGGTTAGAAAAGCAGAATATTATGGTCAGAAATGATTTCACCTTACATTGGGTCAGTATTCTCTGAATATAAGTGGAGGATAAAGAAAAATGCTTCATGTACAGCGTTAGCAACTTTATGAAAATATCTGTTAAACCCTAACATGCTTTCCGGATCACCAGTAGGGGATGCCAGCAGGGGGCAGGTAAAGCCGGACAGTCAAAATGCCAGCAGGGGGCAGGTAAAGCCGGATAGTAAATATGCCAGCAGGGGGCAGGTAAAGCTGGACAGTCAGCATGCCAGCAGGGGGCAGGTTAAGCCAGACAGTCAGAATGCCAGCAGGGGGCAGGTAAAGGCGGACAGTCAGAATGCCAGCAGGGGGCAGGTAAAGGCGGACAGTCAGAATGCCAGCAGGAGGCAGGTAAAGCCGAATGGTAAGTATGCCAGCAGGGGGCAGGTAAAGCCGGACAGTCAAAATGCCAGCAGGGGGCAGGTAAAGCCGGATAGTAAATATACCAGCAGGGGGCAGGTAAAGCCGGACAGTCAGAATGCCAGCAGGGGGCAGGTAAAGCCAACAGTCAGAATGCCAGCAGGGGGCAGGTAAAGCCAACAATCAGAATGCCAGCAGGGGGCAGGTAAAGCCAGACAGTCAGAATGCCAGCAGGGGGCATGTAAAGCCGAATGGTAAGTATGCCAGCAGGGGGCAGGTAAAGCCGAATGGTAAGTATGCCAGAAGGGGGCAGGTAAAGCCGGATGGTAAGTATGTCAGCAGGGGGCAGGTAAAGCCAGATGGTCAGAATGTCAGCATGGGGCAGGTAAAGCCGGATGGTCAGAATGCCAGCAGGGGGCAGGTAAAGCCGGATGGTAAGAATGCCAGCAGGGGGCAGGTAAAGCTGGATGGTCAGAATGCCAGCTGGGGGCAGGTAAAGCTGGATGGTCAGAATGCCAGAAGGGGGCAGGTAAAGGCGGATGGTAAGAATGCCAGCAGGGGGCAGGTAAAGCCGGATGGTCAGAATGCCAGCAGGGGGCAGGTAAAGCTGGATGGTCAGAATGCCAGCCGGGGGCAGGTAAAGCTGGATGGTCAGAATGCCAGCCAGGGGCAGGTAAAGCTGGATGGTCAGAATGCCAGCCAGGGGCAGGTAAAGCCGGATGGTAAGAATGCCAGCCGGGGGCAGGTAAAGCTGGATGGTCAGAATGCCAGCCAGGGGCAGGTAAAGCTGGATGGTCAGAATGCCAGCAGGGGGCAGGTAAAGCAGGATGTGTGTGAAGTGCAGTTTCAGCAAATGGCTGCAGAGCAGGAAGTGATGTCAGAGAAGAGACCAGTAATGTGACTGTCCTGGCCAATCCAGTAACATGTAGTTATTTTGTCATTACCTGTGAAGATACGGAGCTGTAGTCTACAGCATTGGTTGAGTCAATGCACAATCCCTGGAAACCAATGATCTTCACTTGGTGTCCTGGTGTTTTTTAGACTATGCATAAGGGAACTGGTTCATTTCAAATTTGGAGCGTTATGAATTTTCCAAAAATTTCCGAAATTTTTGAGGTTCACCACCCACAAATCCGATAAAGCTGATTATTATACTCTGGGGTCTCCTTTTACCTACTCTGCATGGTTGAAGTGCTATGACCTTGAAGCCCCTCATGTTGAGGCCTTAGTGGTGACCCATGGGGTAGAAAAGAAGACCAGATTATTGGAGGATGCCACATTGGAGCCCAGGAAAGGTGAATGTTTTCTTTTTCTACTTTTACTCACCCTCATTGGCCTCAGATTATTATACTCTATTAACCCCGGAGGATAATAATTGCTCTTTTGGTTTGGATCAAACATGTTCGGTCTGAAGCAAATTTTCCTGGCAAAGCTCAAAAATATTCGCAAGACAAATCTCACAAGGTTTGCCCATCATGACTGGTGACCCAGTTATTGGGCTGAGCCTTTTTCTGATATAATTCATCTCTGGGGATCTGTTACTTAGGATAGTCCTTGTAGACTAGTTTTTGTGTTTTTATAATTCTCATTCTTTAAGGAGATTTTGCTATAAGTAAAAGGGGAAGGCACATTATTATATGTGAGAACAAAGGAAAGACACAATATCAAAATGAGTCAAGAAAACAGTAAATCTTGGCACGTAGTATGGAGAGATGGATCAGAGAGATATAAAACCGTAATTGGTAGATTTTTATTGGGGACAGCTGGAAAACAGGGGCCCAAAACATTGAGTTGATTATGTCCACCCTGTCTAACCCTAACCCCAAACTCTAGCAGCATAACCATTACCCTAACTGACTAATCCTAACCCCCCAACCATAACACTAACCTCCTAACTTAGCCAACTCGCCCTAACACCTAAGCATAACCCTAACCTCGAAATTCTAAACAACCAACCCTAACCGCCTAACTATAACACTAACCTTCTAACCCCTTAACCCAGTATAAGCATCCCTCAGTACAGAGCGTGGGGATAACTACAGGTTAGGTTATCAAGCCAGGAGAGAAATATGTAACAAGAAGAATGAAGCCGAGTCATGGCAATGTGATCAACAAAGTCTAGGAATTCAACCTGTCAGGAGCCACAGACTGGGAAGATACTCCAATTGTGCACCATCCATTATGGACATTGCATAGAACCAAGATACACACTTTCACCACCATGAATTGACCAGAATGGCTACGGGGTGCGAGCAGTACTGAAAGGATTAGAATGGTATAAAAATGTCCTCAACCCCTAGGACTTGGGGATTGCAGTCTCCGAGGTCATAGATTCCACCAGTGTTATTTATGTGATATGTAAGGAGACATATTTAGGTGAATGGAGGGTTGTCCAAAGTAGAGTGGTCCTCTAAGCCAGTCTGAGGAGGTGTGACACATAGATCTACATACAGATACAGGGACCTGAGGCTGGAGCTCGACCTTGTTTAATCATCATCCTAGGAGTATCCTTGGAGGACCACGTCCTTCCACCCTTCCTAGATTTCAGCTCTGAATAATATTTATAGACACTATGGTGGGTGGTGGTAGACCATTTTATAGCTGAATTCGCATTCCATAAACATGTGGAGGTGGTTGGACATTTCCTTCCTCCCGTTTCTGTGGCTTTCTCACAAGAGTTGTGTTACCAGACTGTATGTTAATAACATGGGAGCGTCATGGCTATGAGGTCAGAAGGATCTGGGCTACGAGCTGACATTCCCTAATTGAGGTAATAACAGTGGGGATCTCATATTTTTGGAGCGTCTTTCCCAGACACCTGAGCAACACTGAACTCGTCCTTCTAGGTCTCAGGTTGCCTTCTCTGGTGATCGGCTTCCATGGTGTGAGAGTAATTGGTGAAGAAGGATTTCCACTCCTTAGTTTTTGTGTACGGCTGCCCTCACTCTAACGAAAACTATTTCTTTACATTTCCACAGATGGTCAGTAAGACCTTCAGATCTTCAGAATTGATCGGCAAGATGGAAATGATTCTCCCCTCCAAAAATAAATCCTAATGTAGGGCCTATTATTGTTCCTTCACCTGCCCAACTGTAGAAACGTTACAATACAGGGTGTAATTATAGGGGTGCAGAAAACTCCCATTACTGAAGCTGTAGGGGGTGAAGATGCTGGTCCTCATGTTGATCCCTCCTGCCATGGTCATCTTACTTTTCATTTCAGGTTTTAACATCTGGGACTTGCAATGTTTCTGACTAGTAATGGGCAAGCCTCGTGATATTTGTGAAGGTTGCTGAGAAAATTTGTTTTGGACTGAACTTGTTGAAAGTTCATTATTGTACTTTGGGGTCTCTTGAGGGCCCAGAATACAATAATTGGGAGGTTGTGTAAAAATTTTAAAAAAAACAAACGCCTTTCCCGGGCTCTACATTGGCTTCCTCCAGCGTTCCGGTCTTCTTTCCAGCTATCCACCATGTCTTCCAACCTCCAAATGCCGCTGTGGCCTGTGATGGGGTGTCAGAGGTCACATGAGGTTATCAAAGTCATCACACTTTGACTATGCAAGATATTGCCCAATCACAGGTGTCAGAGGTGACCTGGAGGCTGGAAGACGAGGTGGACAGCTGGGAAGAAGACTGGAACCCTACAATATGCAGAGATGGAGCCCAGAGAAGTTGAGTAAGTATTTTTTTTTTATTTCTCACACCTTTCCTGGCCTCACATTATTATACTCTGTGGCCTAAAGAAATCCCAGAGTTATAATAAACAACTTGGTGGATTTGTCCAAGGTGAACCCCCAAAATTTAGAGTTTGGACGAAGCTGAAATTTTTGCAGAATTCATAACAAACCAGTTTGTTATGAACCGGTTCGCCCATCTCTGTTTCTGACTTGTCCATAGGTCTTCAACAGCCACCAAGCAACAGAGGTGATTACATTCTGGCCCACCCCACCATCAGGACCAGCCCTCGTACTTCACATTTTATGAAGCGCTGGTTCCACCCTTTCTCCGGGGAGAGGCCTTGCTTTAGTAATTGATATTATTAACTGTATATTGAGTTTTTCATTAGGAATGTCCTAATTCTGCTCGCCTGGCTGCCGGGGGAAGTAGTGCCAGATCTGTGTCTGAAAGGTCTTTGAGTCCTGTAGGGAAGCGAGCAGAATTTTCCAGGACCTTCTTGGAGAGGTCACATAAAGGTCTCCTTCGCTTTCCTGTACTGTAGGTTTGGTGACTGATTGTTGGGATGAGTACATGAGCTGAGGAATGATTTATCATCGCTGCGCAGAGACATTACGCATCTCACCGCGCGGACGCTCGAACCTCTAAACTCTTGTGTTTATTTTCTTCCATTGCTCCACTTGACGGGAAGATTGCATTACAGCGAGTAACAATCATGTCCGTATGAGCGCGCTCATTGTTCCTGGGATATTGGAAGCACAAACTGCAGCGGTCCCTGCGGCCCTCCACCAGCCAAGCTCCATCACATCCCTATTGCATATACATGAATGAACACTAAGCGGTGACGGCCATACATGTGCGGCTTACAGAAAACACCCAAGTGATTCAGATCTACAGCGGAAGGAGCTGAAGATGAACGAGATGTCTCTGCGCACCAGGAGCTCGTTCTCATGGAGATTTATTCACCCTGTGAGGGTCACTACTCTGGGATATGATGACATGATCTAGTACTGCCCCATGTCCAAGCAGCCTGGAGGATCTGCTGGCGAAGACATCCTAGAGGCTGTGCCGTACGCCATATTGCACAGATGGCTAATGTGTGGGGTCTGATGTCGGCCATACTGCATAGATGCAGGACTCTAGGGAGACTGTTGTCTGCAACAATTCACATCTGATGAAACAATCAGGCACCCATAAGTCATATGCACAGCACAATCTCCATGTTACTGCAAATAGTAGTAGTGGTAGTAGTAATAGCAGTAGTAGTTAGAGATGAGTGAATCGATTCTGCAGAAGTGGAATTCAATCCGAATTTCAGGAAATCTTCGATTCTTCACAATTCCAGATTTCTTGAAGTAAGGACCTTTGTGACATCAGACGGTCACATGATGTTCTCTAGTGATGTCATTGGGTAGGCGTGTCTTTGCTTGTTAGCCGATCCTTCCACATGAATAAAACTTGTCCATGCTGGAGAGAGAGAGAAACATGACCGCGACATCCAAGGGCTTCCGCCATTTTGCCGCCCACCCCAGCTCTCTGCAGACCGGAAATAGCTGTTTATTTGCCGCAAAGTAATTCGGATCTAAGCAAATTTTTTTGGAACTTCGAATTGAACTGCCGAATCAAAATTTTGAGTTGTAGTAGGTAGTAGTAACAGTTAGTAGGTAGTAGTAGTAGAAGTAATAGTAGTAATAACAGTAGGTAGTAGTAACAGTCAGTAGGTAGTAGTAGTAGAAGTAATAGTAGTAGTAACAGTAGGTAGTAGTAACAGTCAGTAGGTAGTAGTAGTAGAAGTAATAGTAGTAGTAACAGTAGGTAGTAGTAACAGTTAGTAGGTAGTAGTAGAAGTAATAGTAGTAATAACAGTAGGTAGTATTAACAGTCAGTAGGTAGTAGTAGAAGTAATAGTAGTAATAACAGTAGGTAGTAGTAACAGTCAGTAGGTAGTAGTAGAAGTAATATTAGTAGTAACAGTAGGTAGTAGTAAAAGTCAATAGGTAGTAGTAGTAGAAGTAATAGTAGTAATAACAGTAGGTAGTAGTAACAGTCAGTAGGTAGTAGTAGTAGAAGTAATAGTAGTAGTAACCATATGCAATAGTAACAGTCAGTAGGTAGTAGTAGCAACATATAGTAGGTAGTAGTAATAACAGACAGTAGGTAGTAGTAGTAGTAGTAGTAGTAATAACAGACAGTAGGTAGTAGTAATAACAGACAGTAGGTAGTAGTAGTAATAGACAGTAGGTAGTAGTAGTAGCAGCAGCAACATATCGTAGGTAGCAGTAGTAACAGACAGTAGGTAGTAGTAGTAACAGACAGTAGGTAGTAGTAGTAACATACAGTATGTAGTAGTAGAAGTAATAGTAGTAATAACAGTAGGTATTAGTAACAGTCAGTAGGTAGTAGTAGTAATAGTAGTATTAACCGTATGTAATAGTAATAGTCAGTAGGTAGTAGTAGCAACATATAGTAGGTAGTAGTAATAACAGACAGTATTAGTAGTAGTAGTAGTAATAACAGACAGTAGGTAATAGTAATAACAGACAGTAGGTAGTAGTAGTAATAGACAGTAGGTAGTAGTAGTAACAGACAGTATGTAGTAGTAGTAGTAGTAGTAATAGGCAGTAGGTAGTAGTAGTAATAGACAGTAGGTAGTAGTACTAACAGACAGTAGGTAGTAGTATTAACAGACAGTAGGTGGTAGTAGTAACAGACAGTATGTAGTAGTAGTAGTAGTAGTAGTAATAGGCAGTAGGTGTAGTAGTAGTAATAGACAGTAGGTAGTAGTAATAACAGACAGTAGGTAGTAGTAATAACAGACAGTAGATAGTAGTATTAACAGACAGTAGGTAGTAGTAGTAATAGACAGTAGGTAGTAGTAGTAACAGACAGTATGTAGTAGTAGTAGTAGTAGTAGTAATAGGCAGTAGGTAGTAGTAGTAATAGACAGTAGGTAGTAGTAATAACAGACAGTAGGTAGTAGTAATAACAGACAGTAGATAGTAGTATTAACAGACAGTAGGTAGTAGTATTAACAGACAGTAGGTAGTAGTAATAACAGACAGTAGGTAGTAGTATTAACAGACAGTAGGTGGTAGTAGTAACAGACAGTAGGTAGTAGTAATAACAGACAGTAGGTAGTAGTAGTAATAGACAGTAGGTAGTAGTAGTAACAGACAGTATGTAGTAGTAGTAGTAGTAGTAATAGGCAGTAGGTAGTAGTAGTAATAGACAGTAGGTAGTAGTAATAACAGACAGTAGGTAGTAGTATTAACAGACAGTAGGTGGTAGTAGTAACAGACAGTATGTAGTAGTAGTAGTAGTAGTAGTAATAGGCAGTAGGTAGTAGTAGTAATAGACAGTAGGTAGTAGTAATAACAGACAGTAGGTAGTAGTAATAACAGACAGTAGATAGTAGTATTAACAGACAGTAGGTAGTAGTAGTAATAGACAGTAGGTAGTAGTAGTAACAGACAGTATGTAGTAGTAGTAGTAGTAGTAATAGGCAGTAGGTAGTAGTAGTAATAGACAGTAGGTAGTAGTAATAACAGACAGTAGGTAGTAGTAATAACAGACAGTAGATAGTAGTATTAACAGACAGTAGGTAGTAGTATTAACAGACAGTAGGTAGTAGTAATAACAGACAGTAGGTAGTAGTATTAACAGACAGTAGGTGGTAGTAGTAACAGACAGTAGGTAGTAGTAATAACAGACAGTAGGTAGTAGTAGTAATAGACAGTAGGTAGTAGTAGTAACAGACAGTATGTAGTAGTAGTAGTAGTAGTAATAGGCAGTAGGTAGTAGTAGTAGTAATAGACAGTAGGTAGTAGTAATAACAGACAGTAGGTAGTAGTAATAACAGACAGTAGATAGTAGTATTAACAGACAGTAGGTAGTAGTATTAACAGACAGTAGGTAGTAGTAATAACAGAAAGTAGATAGTAGTATTAACAGACAGTAGGTAGTAGTATTAACAGACAGTAGGTAGTAGTAATAACAGACAGTAGGTAGTAGTATTAACAGACAGTAGGTGGTAGTAGTAACAGACAGTAGGTAGTAGTAGTAGTAGTAATAGACAGTAGGTAGTAGTAGTAATAGACAGTAGGTAGTAGTAGTAGTAATAGACAGTAGGTAGTAGTAGTAATAGACAGTAGGTAGTAGTAGTAATAGACAGTAGGTAGTAGTAGTAGTAGTAATAGACACTAGGTAGTAGTAGCAGTAGTAATAGACAGTAGGTAGTAGTATTAACAGACAGTAGGTAGTAGTATTAACAGACAGTAGGTGGTAGTAGTAACAGGTAGTAGTAGTAGTAGTAGTAGTAGTAGTAGTAGTAATAGACAGTAGGTAGTAGTAGTAATAGACACTAGGTAGTAGTAGTAGTAGTAGTAGTAGTAGTAATAGACAGTAGGTAGTAGTAGTAATAGACAGTAGGTAGTAGTAGCAGTAGTAATAGACAGTAGGTAGTAGTATTAACAGACAGTAGGTGGTAGTTGTAGTAGTGGTAACAGACAGTAGGTAGTAGTAGTAGTAATAGACAGTAGGTAGTAGTAGTAATAGACAGTAAGTAGTAGTAGTAATAGACAGTAGGTAGTAGTAGTAGTAGTAATATACAGTAGGTAGTAGTAGAAATAATAGTAGTAATAACAGTAGGTAGTAGTAACAGTCAGTAGGTAGTAGTAGTAATAGTAGTATTAACCGTATGTAATAGTAACAGTCAGTAGGTAGTAGTAGCAACATATAGTAGGTAGTAGTAATAACAGACAGTATTAGTAGTAGTAGTAGTAATAGACAGTAGGTAGTAGTAGTAACAGACAGTATGTAGTAGTAGTAGTAGTAGTAGTAATGAGGCAGTAGGTAGTAGTAGTAATAGACAGTAGGTAGTAGTAATAACAGACAGTAGGTAGTAGTAATAACAGACAGTAGATAGCAGTATTAACAGACAGTAGGTAGTAGTATTAACAGACAGTAGGTAGTAGTATTAACAGACAGTAGGTAGTAGTAATAACAGACAGTAGGTAGTAGTATTAACAGACAGTAGGTGGTAGTAGTAACAGACAGTAGGTAGTAGTAGTAGTAATAGACAGTAGGTAGTAGTAGTAATAGACAGTAGGTAGTAGTAGTAATAGACAGTAGGTAGTAGTAGTAGTAGTAATAGACAGTAGGTAGTAGTAGCAGTAGTAATAGACAGTAGGTAGTAGTAGCAGTAGTAATAAACAGTAGGTAGTAGTATTAACAGACAGTAGGTGGTAGTAGTAACTAGTAGTAGTAGTAGTAGTAGTAGTAGTATTAACAGACAGTAGGTGGTAGTTGTAGTAGTGGTAACAGACAGTAGGTAGTAGTAGTAGTAGTAATAGACAGTAGGTAGTAGTAGTAATAGACACTAGGTAGTAGTAGTAATAGACAGTAGGTAGTAGTAGTAGTAATAGACAGTAGGTAGTAGTAGTAGTAGTAATAGACAGTAGGTAGTAGCAGTAGTAATAGACAGTAGGTAGTAGTATTAACAGACAGTAGGTGGTAGTTGTAGTAGTGGTAACAGACAGTAGGTAGTAGTAGTAATAGACAGTAGGTAGTAGTAGTAATAGACAGTAGGTAGTAGTAGTAATAGACAGTAGGTAGTAGTAGTAGTAGTAATAGACAGTATGTAGTAGTAGCAGTAGTAATAGACAGTAGGTAGTATTAGCAGTAGTAATAGACAGTAGGTAGTAGTATTAACAGACAGTAGGTGGTAGTAGTAACAGGTAGTAGTAGTAGTAGTAGTAATAGACAGTAGGTAGTAGTAGTAACAGGTAGTAGTAGTAGTAGTAATAGACAGTAGGTAGTAGTAGTAATAGACACTAGGTAGTAGTAGTAGTAGTAATAGACAGTAGGTAGTAGTAGTAATAGACAGTAGGTAGTAGTAGTAGTAGTAATAGACAGTAGGTAGTAGTAGTAATAGACAGTAGGTAGTAGCAGTAGTAATAGACAGTAGGTAGTAGTATTAACAGACAGTAGGTGGTAGCTGTAGTAGTGGTAACAGACAGTAGGTAGTAGTAGTAATAGACAGTAGGTAGTAGTAGTAATAGACAGTAGGTAGTAGTATTAACAGACAGTAGGTAGTAGTTGTAACGGACAGTAGGTAGTAGTAGTAATAGACAGTAGGTAGTAGTAGTAGCAGCAGCAACATATCGTAGGTAGCAGTAGTAACAGAAAGTAGGTAGTAGTAGTAACAGACAGTAGGTAGTAGTAGTAGTAGTAGTAATAACAGACAGTAGGTAGTAGTAATAACAGACAGTAGGTAGTAGTAGTAATAGACAGTAGGTAGTAGTAGTAGCAGCAGCAACATATCGTAGGTAGCAGTAGTAACAGACAGTAGGTAGTAGTATTAACAGACAGTAGGTAGTAGTAGAAGTAATAGTAGTAATAACAGTAGGTATTAGTAACAGTCAGTAGGTACTAGTAGTAATAGTAGTATTAACCGTATGTAATAGTAACAGTCAGTAGGTAGTAGTAGCAACATATAGTAGGTAGTAGTAATAACAGACAATATTAGTAGTAGTAGTAGTAATAGACAGTAGATAGTAGTAGTAACAGACAGTATGTAGTAGTAGTAGTAGTAGTAACAGACAGTATGTAGTAGTAGTAGTAGTAGTAGTAATAGGCAGTAGGTAGTAGTAGTAATAGACAGTAGGTAGTAGTAATAACAGACAGTAGGTAGTAGTAATAACAGACAGTAGATAGCAGTATTAACAGACAGTAGGTAGTAGTATTAACAGACAGTAGGTAGTAGTAATAACAGACAGTAGGTAGTAGTATTAACAGACAGTAGGTGGTAGTAGTAACAGACAGTAGGTAGTAGTAGTAGTAATAGACAGTAGGTAGTAGTAGTAATAGACAGTAGGTAGTAGTAGTAGTAGTAATAGACAGTAGGTAGTAGTAGCAGTAGTAATAGACAGTAGGTAGTAGTAGCAGTAGTAATAGACAGTAGGTAGTAGTATTAACAGACAGTAGGTGGTAGTAGTAACTAGTAGTAGTAGTAGTAGTAGTAGTAATAGACAGTAGGTAGTAGTAGTAATAGACACTAGGTAGTAGTAGTAGTAGTAATAGACAGTAGGTAGTAGTAGTAATAGACAGTAGGTAGTAGTAGCAGTAGTAATAGACAGTAGGTAGTAGTAGTAATAGACACTAGGTAGTAGTAGTAATAGACAGTAGGTAGTAGTAGTAGTAATAGACAGTAGGTAGTAGTAGTAGTAGTAATAGACAGTAGGTAGTAGTAGTAATAGACAATAGGTAGTAGCAGTAGTAATAGACAGTAGGTAGTAGTATTAACAGACAGTAGGTGGTAGCTGTAGTAGTGGTAACAGACAGTAGGTAGTAGTAGTAATAGACAGTAGGTAGTAGTAGTAATAGACAGTAGGTAGTAGTAGTAGTAGTAGTAATAGACAGTAGGTAGTAGTAGTAGCAGTAGTAATAGACAGTAGGTAGTAGTAGCAGTAGTAATAGACAGTAGGTAGTAGTACTAACAGACAGTAGGTGGTAGTAGTAACAGGTAGTAGTAGTAGTAGTAGTAATAGACAGTAGGTAGTAGTAGTAACAGTTAGTAGTAGTAGTAGTAGTAATAGACAGTAGGTAGTAGTAGTAATAGACACTAGGTAGCAGTAGTAGTAGTAATAGACAGTAGGTAGTAGTAGTAGTAGTAATAGACAGTAGGTAGTAGTAGTAATAGACAGTAGGTAGTAGCAGTAGTAATAGACAGTAGGTAGTAGTATTAACAGACAGTAGGTGGTAGTTGTAGTAGTGGTAACAGACAGTAGGTAGTAGTAGTAATAGACAGTAGGTAGTAGTAGTAATAGACAGTAGGTAGTAGTATTAACAGACAGTAGGTAGTAGTTGTAACGGACAGTAGGTAGTAGTAGTAATAGACAGTAGGTAGTAGTAGTAGCAGCAGCAACATATCGTAGGTAGCAGTAGTAACAGACAGTAGGTAGTAGTAGTAACAGACAGTAGGTAGTAGTAGTAGTAGTAGTAATAACAGACAGTAGGTAGTAGTAATAACAGACAGTAGGTAGTAGTAGTAATAGACAGTAGGTAGTAGTAGTAGCAGCAGCAACATATCGTAGGTAGCAGTAGTAACAGACAGTAGGTAGTAGTATTAACAGACAGTAGGTAGTAGTAGTAACAGACAGTATGTAGTAGTAGAAGTAATAGTAGTAATAACAGTAGGTATTAGTAACAGTCAGTAGGTAGTAGTAGTAATAGTAGTATTAAACGTATGTAATAGTAACAGTCAGTAGGTAGTAGTAGCAACATATAGTAGGTAGTAGTAATAACAGACAGTATTAGTAGTAGTAGTAGTAATAGACAGTAGATAGTAGTAGTAACAGACAGTATGTAGTAGTAGTAGTAGTAACAGGCAGTATGTAGTAGTAGTAATAGTAGTAGTAGTAGTAATAGGCAGTAGGTAGTAGTAGTAATAGACAGTAGGTAGTAGTAATAACAGACAGTAGGTAGTAGTAATAACAGACAGTAGATAGCAGTATTAACAGACAGTAGGTAGTAGTATTAACAGACAGTAGGTAGTAGTATTAACAGACAGTAGGTAGTAGTAATAACAGACAGTAGGTAGTAGTATTAACAGACAGTAGGTGGTAGTAGTAACAGACAGTAGGTAGTAGTAGTAGTAATAGACAGTAGGTAGTAGTAGTAGTAATAGACAGTAGGTAGTAGTAGTAATAGACAGTAGGTAGTAGTAGTAGTAGTAATAGACAGTAGGTAGTAGTAGCAGTAGTAATAGACAGTAGGTAGTAGTAGCAGTAGTAATAGACAGTAGGTAGTAGTATTAACAGACAGTAGGTGGTAGTAGTAACTAGTAGTAGTAGTAGTAGTAGTAGTAGTAATAGACAGTAGGTAGTAGTAGTAATAGACACTAGGTAGTAGTAGTAGTAGTAATAGACAGTAGGTAGTAGTAGTAATAGACAGTAGGTAGTAGTAGCAGTAGTAATAGACAGTAGGTAGTAGTAGTAATAGACACTAGGTAGTAGTAGTAATAGACAGTAGGTAGTAGTATTAACAGACAGTAGGTGGTAGTTGTAGTAGTGGCAACAGACAGTAGGTAGTAGTAGTAATAGACAGTAGGTAGTAGTAGTAGCAGCAGCAACATATCGTAGGTAGCAGTAGTAACAGACAGTAGGTAGTAGTAGTAGTAGTAGTAATAACAGACAGTAGGTAGTAGTAATAACAGACAGTAGGTAGTAGTAGTAATAGACAGTAGGTAGTAGTAGTAGCAGCAGCAACATATCGTAGGTAGCAGTAGTAACAGACAGTAGGTAGTAGTAGTAACAGACAGTAGGTAGTAGTAGTAACAGACAGTATGTAGTAGTAGAAGTAATAGTAGTAATAACAGTAGGTATTAGTAACAGTCAGTAGGTAGTAGTAGTAATAGTAGTATTAACCGTATGTAATAGTAACAGTCAGTAGGTAGTAGTAGCAACATATAGTAGGTAGTAGTAATAACAGACAGTATTAGTAGTAGTAGTAGTAATAGACAGTAGGTAGTAGTAGTAACAGACTGTATGTAGTAGTAGTAGTAGTAACAGACAGTATGTAGTAGTAGTAGTAGTAGTAGTAGTAGTAATAGACAGTAGGTAGTAGTAATAACAGACAGTAGGTAGTAGTAATAACGGACAGTAGATAGCAGTATTAACAGACAGTAGGTAGTAGTATTAACAGACAGTAGGTAGTTGTATTAACAGACAGTAGGTAGTAGTAATAACAGACAGTAGGTAGTAGTATTAACAGACAGTAGGTGGTAGTAGTAACAGACAGTAGGTAGTAGTAGTAGTAATAGACAGTAGGTAGTAGTAGTAATAGACAGTAGGTAGTAGTAGTAATAGACAGTAGGTAGTAGTAGTAGTAGTAATAGACAGTAGGTAGTAGTAGCAGTAGTAATAGACAGTAGGTAGTAGTAGCAGTAGTAATAGACAGTAGGTAGTAGTATTAACAGACAGTAGGTGGTAGTAGTAACTAGTAGTAGTAGTAGTAGTAGTAGTAGTAGTAGTAGTAATAGACAGTAGGTAGTAGTAGTAATAGACAGTAGGTAGTAGTAGCAGTAGTAATAGACAGTAGGTAGTAGTATTAACAGACAGTAGGTGGTAGTTGTAGTAGTGGTAACAGACAGTAGGTAGTAGTAGTAGTAGTAATAGACAGTAGGTAGTAGTAGTAATAGACACTAGGTAGTAGTAGTAATAGACAGTAGGTAGTAGTAGTAGTAATAGACAGTAGGTAGTAGTAGTAGTAGTAATAGACAGTAGGTAGTAGTAGTAATAGACAGTAGGTAGTAGCAGTAGTAATAGACAGTAGGTAGTAGTATTAACAGACAGTAGGTGGTAGTTGTAGTAGTGGTAACAGACAGTAGGTAGTAGTAGTAATAGACAGTAGGTAGTAGTAGTAATAGACAGTAGGTAGTAGTAGTAGTAGTAATAGACAGTAGGTAGTAGTAGCAGTAGTAATAGACAGTAGGTAGTAGTAGCAGTAGTAATAGACAGTAGGTAGTAGTATTAACAGACAGTAGGTGGTAGTAGTAACAGGTAGTAGTAGTAGTAGTAGTAGTAATAGACAGTAGGTAGTAGTAGTAACAGGTAGTAGTAGTAGTAGTAATATACAGTAGGTAGTAGTAGTAATAGACAGTAGGTAGTAGTAGTAGTAGTAATAGACAGTAGGTAGTAGTAGTAGTAGTAATAGACAGTAGGTAGTAGTAGTAATAGACAGTAGGTAGTAGCAGTAGTAATAGACAGTAGGTAGTAGTATTAACAGACAGTAGGTGGTAGTTGTAGTAGTGGTAACAGACAGTAGGTAGTAGTAGTAACAGACAGTAGGTAGTAGTAGTAATAGACAGTAGGTAGTAGCAGTAGTAATAGACAGTAGGTAGTAGTAGTAATAGACAGTAGGTAGTAGCAGTAGTAATAGACAGTAGGTAGTAGTATTAACAGACAGTAGGTGGTAGTTGTAGTAGTGGTAACAGACAGTAGGTAGTAGTAGTAATAGACAGTAGGTAGTAGTAGTAATAGACAGTAGGTAGTAGTATTAACAGACAGTAGGTAGTAGTTGTAACGGACAGTAGGTAGTAGTAGTAATAGACAGTAGGTAGTAGTAGTAGCAGCAGCAACATATCGTAGGTAGCAGTAGTAACAGACAGTAGGTAGTAGTAGTAACAGACAGTAGGTAGTAGTAGTAGTAGTAGTAATAACAGACAGTAGGTAGTAGTAATAACAGACAGTAGGTAGTAGTAGTAATAGACAGTAGGTAGTAGTAGTAGCAGCAGCAACATATCGTAGGTAGCAGTAGTAACAGACAGTAGGTAGTAGTATTAACAGACAGTAGGTAGTAGTAGTAACAGACAGTATGTAGTAGTAGAAGTAATAGTAGTAATAACAGTAGGTATTAGTAACAGTCAGTAGGTAGTAGTAGTAATAGTAGTATTAACCGTATGTAATAGTAACAGTCAGTAGGTAGTAGTAGCAACATATAGTAGGTAGTAGTAATAACAGACAGTATTAGTAGTAGTAGTAGTAATAGACAGTAGATAGTAGTAGTAACAGACAGTATGTGGTAGTAGTAGTAGTAACAGACAGTATGTAGTAGTAGTAGTAGTAGTAGTAGTAGTAATAGGCAGTAGGTAGTAGTAGTAATAGACAGTAGGTAGTAGTAATAACAGACAGTAGGTAGTAGTAATAACAGACATTAGATAGCAGTATTAAAAGACAGTAGGTAGTAGTATTAACAGACAGTAGGTAGTAGTATTAACAGACAGTAGGTAGTAGTAATAACAGACAGTAGGTAGTAGTATTAACAGACAGTAGGTGGTAGTAGTAACAGACAGTAGGTAGTAGTAGTAGTAATAGACAGTAGGTAGTAGTAGTAGTAATAGACAGTAGGTAGTAGTAGTAATAGACAGTAGGTAGTAGTAGTAGTAGTAATAGACAGTAGGTAGTAGTAGCAGTAGTAATAGACAGTAGGTAGTAGTAGCAGTAGTAATAGACAGTAGGTAGTAGTATTAACAGACAGTAGGTGGTAGTAGTAACTAGTAGTAGTAGTAGTAGTAGTAGTAGTAGTAGACAGTAGGTAGTAGTAGTAATAGACACTAGGTAGTAGTAGTAGTAGTAATAGACAGTAGGTAGTAGTAGTAATAGACAGTAGGTAGTAGTAGCAGTAGTAATAGACAGTAGGTAGTAGTAGTAATAGACACTAGGTAGTAGTAGTAATAGACAGTAGGTAGTAGTATTAACAGACAGTAGGTGGTAGTTGTAGTAGTGGTAACAGACAGTAGGTAGTAGTAGTAATAGACAGTAGGTAGTAGTAGTAGCAGCAGCAACATATCGTAGGTAGCAGTAGTAACAGACAGTAGGTAGTAGTAGTAGTAGTAGTAATAACAGACAGTAGGTAGTAGTAATAACAGACAGTAGGTAGTAGTAGTAATAGACAGTAGGTAGTAGTAGTAGCAGCAGCAACATATCGTAGGTAGCAGTAGTAACAGACAGTAGGTAGTAGTAGTAACAGACAGTAGGTAGTAGTAGTAACAGACAGTATGTAGTAGTAGAAGTAATAGTAGTAATAACAGTAGGTATTAGTAACAGTCAGTAGGTAGTAGTAGTAATAGTAGTATTAACCGTATGTAATAGTAACAGTCAGTAGGTAGTAGTAGCAACATATAGTAGGTAGTAGTAATAACAGACAGTATTAGTAGTAGTAGTAGTAATAGACAGTAGGTAGTAGTAGTAACAGACAGTATGTAGTAGTAGTAGTAGTAACAGACAGTATGTAGTAGTAGTAGTAGTAGTAGTAATAGACAGTAGGTAGTAGTAATAACAGACAGTAGGTAGTAGTAATAACAGACAGTAGATAGCAGTATTAACAGACAGTAGGTACTAGTATTAACAGACAGTAGGTAGTAGTATTAACAGACAGTAGGTAGTAGTAATAACAGACAGTAGGTAGTAGTATTAACAGACAGTAGGTGGTAGTAGTAACAGACAGTAGGTAGTAGTGGTAGTAATAGACAGTAGGTAGTAGTAGTAATAGACAGTAGGTAGTAGTAGTAATAGACAGTAGGTAGTAGTAGTAGTAGTAATAGACAGTAGTTAGTAGTAGCAGTAGTAATAGACAGTAGGTAGTAGTAGCAGTAGTAATAGACAGTAGGTAGTAGTATTAACAGACAGTAGGTGGTAGTAGTAACTGTAGTAGTAGTAGTAGTAGTAGTAGTAGTAGTAATAGACAGTAGGTAGTAGTAGTAGTAATAGACACTAGGTAGTAGTAGTAGTAGTAATAGACAGTAGGTAGTAGTAGTAATAGACAGTAGGTAGTAGTAGCAGTAGTAATAGACAGTAGGTAGTAGTATTAACAGACAGTAGGTGGTAGTTGTAGTAGTGGTAACAGACAGTAGGTAGTAGTAGTAGTAGTAATAGACAGTAGGTAGTAGTAGTAATAGACACTAGGTAGTAGTAGTAATAGACAGTAGGTAGTAGTAGTAGTAATAGACAGTAGGTAGTAGTAGTAGTAGTAATAGACAGTAGGTAGTAGTAGTAATAGACAGTAGGTAGTAGCAGTAGTAATAGACAGTAGGTAGTAGTATTAACAGACAGTAGGTGGTAGTTGTAGTAGTGGTAACAGACAGTAGGTAGTAGTAGTAATAGACAGTAGGTAGTAGTAGTAATAGACAGTAGGTAGTAGTAATAGACAGTAGGTAGTAGTATTAACAGACAGTAGGTGGTAGTAGTAACAGGTAGTAGTAGTAGTAGTAGTAATAGACAGTAGGTAGTAGTAGTAACAGGTAGTAGTAGTAGTAGTAATATACAGTAGGTAGTAGTAGTAATAGACAGTAGGTAGTAGTAGTAGTAGTAATAGACAGTAGGTTGTAGTAGTAATAGACAGTAGGTAGTAGCAGTAGTAATAGACAGTAGGTAGTAGTATTAACAGACAGTAGGTGGTAGTTGTAGTAGTGGTAACAGACAGTAGGTAGTAGTAGTAACAGACAGTAGGTAGTAGTAGTAATAGACAGTAGGTAGTAGCAGTAGTAATAGACAGTAGGTAGTAGTAGTAATAGACAGTAGGTAGTAGCAGTAGTAATAGACAGTAGGTAGTAGTATTAACAGACAGTAGGTGGTAGTTGTAGTAGTGGTAACAGACAGTAGGTAGTAGTAGTAATAGACAGTAGGTAGTAGTAGTAATAGACAGTAGGTAGTAGTATTAACAGACAGTAGGTAGTAGTTGTAACGGACAGTAGGTAGTAGTAGTAGTAGTAATAGGCAGTAGGTAGTAGTAGCAGTAGTAATAGACAGTAGGTAGTAGTAGTAATAGACAGTAGGTAGTAGTAGTAACGGACAGTAGGTAGTAGTATTAACAGACAGTAGGTGGTAGTTGTAGGCACTTACAGCCTGCTCTGGCCTCTTCTTGAGTCATGACATCAAAGTGCCCCACGTGAACGTTAAACTGAAGCTTTTTGGTTAACCTTGTGGAAATTTGTGAAAAAATCATCATGAGATAGTGATATTAGTGATAGTGGTAGTGTGAATATTGTTCTTGTTATTAGAAAATATTTTAGTTTGTGTAACAGAGGAACAGTGTGTGTGAGAGAGAGGGAGTATGGGGGAGCAGCCTGTATGAGAAGGCACAAGGAGCAGTCTGTGTAAGGGGCATAGAGAGTTGTCTGCAGAAGAGGGAATAGGGAGCAGTCTGTATGAGGGAGCAGTCTTTGTGAGAGAGCAGTCTGTGTGAGGGGGTAAGTGGAGCAGTCTGTACAAAGGAACATAAGGAGCAGTTTGTATGAGGGAGCATAGGGAGTAGTCTGTGTGAGGGAGCATAGGGAGCTGTGTGAGGGGGCATGAGGAACAGCCTGTGTGATGAAGGGGAGCAATATGTGAGAGTGGGCACGGGGAGCAGTCTGTGTTAGTGAGGATGTGTGTCTATTTTAGTCTCAGTCTTCCTGCTACTAAAATAATAGTGGAGCTTGTAGGGGCGACACCAGCTATACAGCATTAACCCTTTCTCTGACATAGACTACCAGTGATACTGACATTAACCCAATCACTTCTCTGTCCTAGACTGCTCTGTCACCATAAACCCATTAACTACAAAGCTAATTACGGCAATTTTTTGGTGCTATACAGCGATATTTATTTGGATCACCCAGTTTAGAAGGACCAACCCCCGATCCTTACTCTCTGTTTACTCACTAGAGGCCTAGACGGGACATTGCTTGTGTGGTGATGGTGTGGGGCCTTTAAATCAGAAAACTATGGTCCAAAATAAGGCGTGTTCTTAAAGTATTAAAACCCAAAGAAAATTCAGAATTGTCATCCAATCTTCCGGAATTTTTTTTTAAATTTTAATTTGTGCTAAAAAGAATTACAAAGTATCAATTGGGGATGAAATCCATTTATTTATGTATCAATCTCCTTTTCTGAAAACCACAACATTGACTTATTTTTCATGATTTTTTTGGTTTTCTTTTTGTATTTGTCCTTCCTGGCCTCTTTCGTTCTGCCTTCCCTTCGCTCATATACTCAGGTCTCCAGAGAGAATTCCTCGCGTCTCTCCAGTTTGCAGCCGCAGTTTATTTTGAAACCATAAAGA
>CAMRHE010001612.1:0-2500 GCA_947044405.1 Leptodactylus fallax
TCTATTTTTACATATGGACAATGCACAGTACTACTTCTATTTTTATATATGGACAATGCACAGTACTACTTCTATTTTATATATATATATATATACAAATACTACTTCTATTTTTATATATGGACAATGCACAGTACTACTTCTATTTTATATATATGGACAATGCACAGTACTATATTTATATACTTCTATTTTTATATATGGACAATGCACAGTACTACTTCTATTTTATATATATGGACAGTGCACAGTACTACTTCTATTTTTATATATGGACAATGTACAGTACTACTTCTATTTTATATATATGGACAATGCACAGTACTACTTCTATATTTATATATGGACAATGCACAGTACTACTTCTATTTTTATATATGGACAATGCACAGTACTATTTCTATTTTTATATATATACAATGCACAGTACTACTTCTATTTTATATATATGGACAGTGCACAGTACTACTTCTATTTTTATATATGGACAATGCACAGTACTACTTCTATTTTATATATATGGACAATGCACAGTACTACTTCTATTTTATATATGGACAATGCACAGTACTACTTCTATTTTTATATATGGACAATGCACAGTACTACTCTATTTTTATATATGGACAGTGCACAGTACTACTTCTATTTTTATATATGGACAGTGCACAGTACTACTTCTATTTTTATATATGGACAATGCACAGTACTACTTCTATTTTTATATATGGACAATGCACAGTACTACTTCTATTTTATATATATACAATGCACAGTACTACTTCTATTTATATATGGACAATGCACAGTACTACTTCTATTTTTATATATGGACAATGCACAGTACTACTTCTATTTTATATATATGGACAATGCACAGTACTACTTCTATTTATATATATGGACAATGCACAGTACTACTTCTATTTTTATATATGGACAATGCACAGTACTACTTCTATTTTATATATATGGACAGTGCACAGTACTACTTCTATTTTTATATATGGACAATGCACAGTACTACTTCTATATTATATATATATATAAATGCACAGTACTACTTCTATTTTTATATATGGACAATGCACAGTACTACTTCTATTTTTATATATGGACAATGCACAGTACTACTTCTATTTTTATATATGGACAGTGCACAGTACTACTTCTATTTTATATATATGGACAATGCACAGTACTACTTCTATTTTATATATGGACAGTGCACAGTACTACTTCTATTTTTATATATGGACAATGCACAGTACTACTTCTATTTTTATATATGGACAATGCACAGTACTACTTCTATTTTATATATATGGACAGTGCACAGTACTACTTCTATATATATATATGGACAATGCACAGTACTACTTCTATTTTTATATATGGACAATGCACAGTACTACTTCTATTTTTATATATGGACAATGCACAGTACTACTTCTATTTTTATATATGGACAATGCACAGTACTACTTCTATTTTTATATATGGACAATGCACAGTACTACTTCTATTTTTATATATGGACAATGCACAGTACTACTTCTATTTTTATATATGGACAATGCACAGTACTACTTCTATTTTTATATATGGACAATGCACAGTACTACTTCTATTTTTATATATGGACAATGCACAGTACTACTTCTATTTTTATATATGGACAATGCACAGTACTACTTCTATTTTATATATATACAATGCACAGTACTACTTCTATTTTTATATATGGACAATGCACAGTACTACTTCTATTTTATATATATGGACAATGCACAGTACTACTTCTATTTTTATATATGGACAATGCACAGTACTACTTCTATTTTTATATATGGACAATGCACAGTACTACTTCTATTTTATATATATGGACAGTGCACAGTACTACTTCTATTTTTATATATGGACAATGCACAGTACTACTTCTATTTTATATATATGGACAATGCACAGTACTACTTCTATTTTTATATATGGACAATGCACAGTACTACTTCTATTTTATATATATGGACAGTGCACAGTACTACTTCTATTTTTATATATGGACAATGCACAGTACTACTTCTATTTTTATATATGGACAATGCACAGTACTACTTCTATTTTTATATATGGACAATGCACAGTACTACTTCTATTTTATATATATGGACAATGCACAGTACTACTTCTATTTTTATATATGGACAATGCACAGTACTACTTCTATTTTATATATATGGACAATGCACAGTACTACTTCTATTTTATATATATGGACAGTGCACAGTACTACTTCTATTTTTATATATGGACAATGCACAGTACTACTTCTATTTTATATATATGGACAGTGCACAGTACTACTTCTATTTATATATATGGACAATGCACAGTACTACTTCTATTTTATATATATGGACAGTGCACAGTACTACTCTATTTTATATATATGGACAATGCACAGTACTACTTCTATTTTATATATATGGACAATGCA